>DWQW01007014.1:0-15539 GCA_018249695.1 Heliconius erato demophoon | reverse complement strand
TAGCTTCAACATATAATGCATCTATAACCTTCGCATCATCGTATGCGCACAAGTCGATAGTAATTTTTCCGTTTTCTTCAAATGTGTTCACAATGTGCATAAAGAAGAGTGCATTCGTACGGTATCGAGTTTGTACGTTTGTTTTTCTATGAACCAGAATTATTTGTGTCTGAAAATGAAATTGATATAGATGATATATACATAAATTTCCTTAATAAAATTAAATAATTATATCTTTAAACATGTTTGTTGTCTTTATAAAAAATACTATATCGTGGTTGAGGGTACGACCCACATTCGAGGAACCAAATATTTTCATTTCCTGGCTTTGGTGGCAAAGCGTGGCGTTGAAATCCGCCAGTCATCACGCAATAATTAGTAGTAAGTTGAAAATATATCCTGCAATATACGGGATCCAACGTGTAATTTAAAAAATACCCTTAAAGGTGAATAAACGGACGTGAGTCAATGACTCAAATGTTACTAGATAATGTTAGTATAAGCATACACATTTATTTTTTTTACTTTTATATTGTAAAGCGAAAAATCAAATTAATAAGCTACGTATTTTTACTTCGATAAAACTAATAAATAAATATAAAATTACTTCACATTCGGGATTCCACGTAAGTGTAGATGAGAAGGAATCGTTCAAGATTATAGCCTTTAAAACATTTGCTAAGGATATAGATAAGGGCTGCTCTATTATGACATAATAATTGTCTGTTATACCTGTAATATATAGAAAATAATAGAATTATTATATAACATAAATAAAAAAATTAAATTAAATTAAATTAGCTTCACGCTATTATATAACATAATTAAGACAATTTTTGATTTCGTCAAAAACGCTGCGCTGAGTTCTGCCACTCAACACTTTACTTAAAACACAATGTCTCGAATATTTGGTGTGTAGGAAACGGAGCATCTCGGAGTATCCTACTCTGTTATATGCGGGATTCAGCGTGAAGCAATAAAAGAGTATTGTTTAAGAAGTGAAAAGAAAAAAGTAAAGAAAATAAGGACATTTCCATAAAATATTTTAATTATGAAAGAATATTTGATATCCTCTTAGCTGAATAAAGACTCATCCGTACGCAATAGTATGTCCTAAAGTTTTAATTACTACAATAAGATTTTTTTCCTATAAATACCTTAAAAAAAATTAACTGATCGCTGTCTGTACATAGGAGATACATGAGAAAATTTATTATTGAGGACATCTGTCAATGTAACGAAATCCATAACGAAGTATTTTTTTTTCATTATTTTGTATATTTATCCTATTACCTCATTGTAGACAAAATGGAAATTTCGAGGATTGTTAGTCTAATATATTGTTAATACTCTTAGACAGAGATGTGCTTTAGTGGGTGCTACCTATCTAAGTACCCCACTTTCAAGTTAGTAAGATGCATGCCGTCCTAACTATACATATATTTCACCATAAATCCTTAAAACTTCTGCTTTGCTAAAATGACGTGAATCTAGAGGCCGGGGATTTTAGTTTATTACTGTTTGTTTTATTTAAGTCACTTGATAAATACAAAAATAATAGGAATGTAAAGTGTTTTATTCGAAAAAATTGCTACAAAGTAATCGTTTTTTTCAATTGGCTGAAACTAATACTGAAATAGTTTTAAATTTATAGATATTGTCTATAAAATGATAATATTATTAGAACACGAAAATAATTTAGATAAATATTTTATTGACACAGACTAAATAAATAATTGCGTAGTTCAAGCCGGCGAAGCCTCGAGCAGGTCGCTAGGTATACTTAAACGTATAACAAAAGTATCGCATCGATATGGTTACATAAAGTATAACGTTAAGTTGCGCTTTGTAAAAAGGGTTTCAATGTCACAATGTTCTCATGCTTCGTTTTGAAAAAAAAAATAGAAAAATTACCGAAAGAATGCATGTACGAGGGATTGAATCGCCACCTTGGTTCTATTTCGCTGACGACTTCTGCCAAGTCAAACATGTCACCTGAAAAAAAAAATATTTGTAAAAACAAAAACACCGACTGCATAAAAATAAAAAGAAAATAAACAAGTCCAATAGTTTATTAGGATTAACAGTCGGGACCTATAAGTAATTCTTCAATCAATAAAATCTTTACCAGGAACCCCGCATAATTTAAATAGGTCCCGAAAAGTAAATTTAAAGTAAGACAAAGTCATCGAAAGACACTAGTTTAAAAAAAATTAAGGAAATTTATAACAAAACAAAAATAAATTCAAAATAAAATGATTAATTATGGATCGGGATTTTTTTTTATAAACGTAAACGTAATACATACCTGTCTTAGAATACGGAAATCTTATTATAACGTACTTTGGCAGCCCCAATACAATTTTCAAACCAATATTGTAAACATCTCCTGAAAATATTTACAGAAAATAATAAAATAATTATATAAAAAATTAATAAGTAAATAGCTTCACATTGTATTCCGCACATAGCACTGTAGTAGGCCGAGCCCGGGCGGTACCAGTGCGAGGTAATGAAAATATTTAATACTTATTTTTTTCTAGTGGGAATCAAACTCACTCACTCAACATCGCCGCACTCTTGTGCCTAGCAAAAATTAAAAAAAAATAATTCTGTTTTGTTCTTTTATTCTATTCTGAACACTGCCACGCAAAAAGAAAAAATTAAGTTAAAAGGGGTAATCTTATTAAAATGATTTAATAAGTTTTAACAACTTAGAAAATTACATTTTAAAAATACTATAATATAAAAAATATTTACATATTTTTTAAACATTTTTAAAGTGTTATTCCACACTTAGGAAAGAAAAATACTTATTTAGAAAACGTATAAAAGTTTGAACGCAGCGGGTCGGTTTCCAGGAGGCGCGGGTTCTAGTCGAGTAAATAAACATTTACATATCTACAGAAAAAATAATTATAAAAAATCTTAAGTAAACGTTCGTTACCATTGGACATTTTGTGTGGATGCGCTGAATGACAAACTATTAGCGAGTTTATAAGACTTTTCTTTTCCAAAGTTTCCAGTGAATGTGGGTCGAATCTGAAATATTTTAAACAAGGAAAAATCATCTTCATATTAAATTATATATTTTTGTTTATTGTTAAGATAAGAAGAATGTATTGCTCCACTACCCGCCTTATCGTAAAGCATTAAAATGGAAAATCTTTTTTTTTTCATTTCTTTCGAAATTTCGAGAAATACTTTTTCTTAGTGCTCCCCTAAACTTCTACTTCTATATTTGTGCTAAAATCTAAATCCTGTGTCTCGTTTTACTATGAAAGAAATTAAACATACCAAAGAAATCAAAGTAAGGCATGATATTTTTTTAAATTATATCCAAATAACTTACCTATACACCGTTGCAACGTCTGTCATTGCGTATACTTGGTCACCAAACAGATTCACAGAGATGCCAGCATTGTCCGATATAATGTCTTCCAAATTAAAAATTGATTCAAAACTGAAAAGTATAATCATTTCAATATTAATTAATTGATTATCTTAGTGACAAATCACTTTGCTTTTTACTCACTTTTCATATTTTATGAGAAATTGCATATTAAGTTCAAATTGAGTCTTGGTAGAGTGGAGAAATAACACTATTTATTATATAGATAGTGGAGATGAATCCAGATAGACAACTTGACGAAAAAGGAACAATTTCAAAGAGGCACGGGTTCTAATTTTTATACGTTTTCTAAAACAGTATGTTTCTTTCCTAAGTGTAGAATGACGCTTTAATAATGATGTAAATACTAAAAAGTATGGTTTTACAACTACAGGCTTTATCCTTTTATTATTTTTGAGAAACGTAACTCAACGCCTCGCATTGTCTCACAAGGTGGGAAATCTCAGGTCTCAAAAAAATAAAAGGTAGAAAAAAGTATCTTTAATAAATGGCAATAGTTGGTTATTTAGTATTAAATATAATTAATAGTATACGATATTTCAACTGAACATAATCTAAAACACAACAATTAACAAAAAAATCGAAACAGAGAGCTTAATTTTTTGTTTTTTATAAGAATATTGAAAATTATTTATTGTGTGGTTGACGCCTATATGGCCCAATGCCACAAAAGTGTGACTGTAATCGATTGTGGGTTCAATTCCCACTCGAATTGCCTTATTAAGTTCGCCAATAAAAAGATAAAAAAATAAAGGCCAATCACGCCTCAGAATTGCGGATTCCTGAATGTCTTAACTCTTGATTCCTAGGTTCCCTCTATGTTTGAGATACAGTATGAAGATATATTTAAAGAATTACCGTTTAAATATAGTATTACAAGGATCTGGCACAGCTTTGGTACCAAATTCTGTTACGACGATACGATCAGCCTTCTTATTTTTGATTAACGTCTGTGATTCTAAGTAACGACACTGATACGTCACTGTACCCTTATTTAAGGCAAATCTGTAAATAAAATGTAATTAATTAGTCGTTATGCTCTACAAACTCAAACCTACCTACCTAAAGAAAATAGACATCTATATCTATAGATATATAGAAAACTCATCTATTACTGAGTGACAGACAACGTGCATCCAAAGAACTACGAACTTCGGGTAGTGTAGAAGAGCACTGAAATAGGATTTCTCGAATAACACATTATTAGGTTAGGACGGTTTCCAAGACTCCTATGTCTCTCGTAGCCCTGGCTACGCGGCTATAGCGGTCGAGGAAGAGCACCGTGAGGTTTTAGTGGGCGGTGTCGACGGCACACATCTGCTCATCCATGAGTTCCACATTTGAATCGGTCTGACTAAGCCATACATTCCCATGAAGCTACGCCGAAATTTTTAAACGCTGCTTACAACTTATTGTTGTTATTAGCACCTATTGAGTGCTTTCCAAGAGGCGCGGATTCCAGTTCCACTACTTTATTTTTTTTTATATATTTTATTATACTATCATATTTATATACTGACTAAAGTACTTATAAACGTCCAAATAAGAAATCTAGAACAGTTTTTTAAATTTGTATGTGAATAAAAGGAATCATAAGGGACAATTTCCTAAGAACACTAGTATTCACCTACGACGATTTTAAAATTACCTCTTGTAGTACACTACAGTCTTTTACAGGAAATAAAAAAATAACACATAATATTCTCTAATTTTTTAAATAATTTCTGGAAAACGTATGCAATAAATATCATAATGAAGCTACTAATATACCTATGTAACAGAGCAGATCCATCAAAAACATGTTCATATGTAGATGAGCCAATTATCATTCTACCGGGTCCATTTCTGAGTAAATTTCCATTTAGCCACACAGGAATGGTGCCTAAAAAATTATATTCTTTTAGCTTCTCGCTTTACACCAAAGATCTTAGCTGTGTAGGCAAAGGGAGGCTCCCTAGGGAACCTAGTATTAAGACGTAAGAGTATTAAGACACTCCGTTCCTATTATAACACTTCCGTTTCCCACTTTACCCCGAATTCTGGAGGCGGTGCTTTGTCTCGTCATCACCAGAACCAGAAAATGAAAATATTAAATTAATAAATGTAATAAAAAAATATTTGTAAAAACAAAAACCCCGACTGCATCATAGAAAATAAACAAGCCCAATAGTTTGTTAGGATTAGCAGTCGGGACCTCTTTAAATTATGCGGGGTTCCTGGTAAATATTTTATTGATTGAAGAATTACTTATAGGTCCCGACTGTTAATCCTAATAATAAACTATTGGGCTTGTTTATTTTCTATAATGCAGTCGGGGTTTTTGTTTTTACATATATTTTTTTATTTTTCATTTTTTTGTTAGAATTTATTATGGTAATGATAATCATGACATACTTTTTTGAAATCGTGAAATTGAGCTCTTGAATTTGATACCCATATTGTAGTATTCGAAACGAAAATATTTTTTTTCACTAAGTTCAATGGCGTACCGCAGCCGCCATGATTATTTTTTACTAACGTCCTCTATCTAAGAACACTTGGGCTGCTAATACGAATCTAACGATACCTCAAATATGTAAATCCGTTCGGCGGTTCTGGAGATACGAGGTAATAAAGAATATTACATACATACAAGATACGCGCGAAAAACATAACCCTTCCTTAGCAGTCGGGAATAAATAAAATGGATGTAATGTAAAAAAGATTTCATTTTTAATAAAAATAAAAAAAATAAAAGTTATAAATTTGTATTGATTTTTAACTGAAATATATTCGAAATAATGAAATAAATTCTTAACAATATTGTTACAGAATTCCCAATTATAAACTTTTGAGTTTGATGAAATCAAGAAAAAAAAATGTTTTTCTTTAGAAAGAAATACAAAAAAATATATATAAAATAAACTAAACTAAATAAGAAAAAAAAACATAAAAATAGATAATAAACATTTGGTTTTACTTTACTACACTTTTACAATAAAAGTGACAATCTAAAAGATTTTTGTTCTATTATAAAAAGTATAAGATGTTTTTTTTTTTCACCACAATTTGTTTTGAATATGATATTTTTTTACAAATACCTTTTATTTCACCCATCAATGGTTTTGTAACCTCCTCTTCGCAACACCTAAGAAAGGTGCTCATGATGCTACCGGGATGCTGTTGTTTATTGCACGTCATTATAGAGCCTAAGATAATTGACCGAACGATGCAAGATCTTACAATCTACTGACATTGTAATAAAAATATAATAAAGTCTGTACGAAAAAAATAGTTTGTTCACATTTATGCTTTTGAAGGGAGGTCATCATCAGATCATTAGTTTTTGTTTTTGTTTTTTTTTTCAGTTTTCAGTATATTCAAGGTGTAAAATAATTAGTATTATACGTTGGTGCCAAATATAAAGTTTCTAGGTATGCTAGAAGTGGGTTAGGTTTTTGATGTCAGTCAGTTTCAAAAATTCCGGTTTTTAAACGTTAATTAATCAATAACTGTATGAGTTAAACAGTTGAAATTTTTAAGACAGCATAGTTTAAAAGGTTTAACAACTATGCTAGATTTCATGCATACAAACTAATTAGTTTACCAATTACGAATGGCTTAAAAGTAGCCTGAAATAGTTCTTGTGAAATAAACATTGCGCGTTTTCAGTTTTTAACTTAGCTGGACGCACTGGCACGTGTATTAATGATAAATTTCCCTTAAGCGCTGCTTGGGCCAAATGGCGGGAGGTCACTGGTGTGGTCTGCGATCGCTGGATACCGCCCAAACTCAAGGGTGTGATATACAAAAGCATCATCCGACCGGTTCTTTTATACGGCAGCGAATGTTGGCCAGCACTATCTCGGCACACTCAGGAGCTTCACGTCACGGAAATGAAGATGATGAGGTGGATGTGCGGCGTAACGCGGTCTGACCGCATACGCAACACATTCATTCGAGGTAGTCTTGGAGTCCGTGACGTAGCGGATAAGCTCCAAGAGCGTCGCCTGAGCTGGTTTGGTCACGTTACGCGCCGGCCTAAGAACTATGTCGGATGCAAGTGCCTTGCTATGTCAATTTTAAAAACTACTAGTATTAGTATAGAATAATCTCTGAAAGTTTCATAGGTAAAGCTCAATGACAACATGTACAAAAAATGTATATACAGTCATGAAAGAGTAAAAAAATATTATTCTTATTACGAGAATTGTATGAATTTTTCAATGCATTTCAGTGTTGAATGTTGTATTATTGAACGACGACGTCGACGTCACGACGGTCTCATATTAATATCATATTTGTTAATTGGTATGTTTTTTTTCATAGTTAACCAAAATATTTTCATAGAAAATTGCACGCATTAATAGAAACGTCTGGTCACAATAAATAATGAAGTCAGCTAATCAATAAGTCCCACATACTTCAGGCGCTCGTAGCATTATTGGTTTTTAAGCGACATTACTATTAACACCGATTAACATTGAAACGAATATTTAATCTATTACATAAGATGGTGACCGGATTAGTTCTCTTATATAACATTTTAATTACTTAATATATTGATATCGGAATAAACAAATACAGAAATATTAATATTTATTAAAAAGAGTCTTCCCCATTTTCAGAGTACTTCAAAGGTGTAAAATTGTCTGATTCTTTTTCTCAGGAACGCCTGGTTGTATCAAGCGGAAGTTAATATTTAATATCCAGATTTACAGCTCCTTGGAGTATAGGAAAATGTGTTTTTGTTACTTATTATGTTCACATTTTAATTCAAACCTGTATAGTACTTCTTATTGACTTTGGATTTGGGAAGAAGTTCAAAAAATCCAATAACTTATTAAATCATCAGCTTCTAGAGGTATTGAGTGTTGAGTGGCAGAACTAAACGCCGCGCTTTGCCTCGACACCAGAGCGTAGAAATGGAAATATAAAAATAAGTAAACATTGCATCTGCTGGAGTGGGGACCCACAACCAGTCGGTTTTACAGTCACACTTTGTGCCGCTGCGCCACGACTGGCCTCAAGGTCTGGTCCTACTATCCTTTTCTTTTTATATTTATTTCCTAAATTACATTTAATTATTACTATTCTAGTCATCATTATATTGTATTTAATGCATATTAGAGATTTTTAGCTTGGGACTTAAAAATAAATATTTGTAAATAATTTTTATTACAAACTGTGAAACTTAATAATAAATAAGACCCAAGTGCACTAGCCAATTCACATCCTGCTAGGATAACGGATTACAATATCAATATATTTGTACTCTACAAACATTGACTGTGTACGTGCAGACGCACCAGTCCAGACAGTATTTGCCAATTTACTTTAAGAATCTTATTTTCTCCAAAAAATCACAAATTTCCATTCCATTTCCAACTTTCTCCTGAATCACTAAAAATTGAACTGAACTGAACCTACATGGAGATAAAATGGATAGACATTGAGGTCCTCTACCCATAGACCACGGTTGATCCGTCACTTAAGCTACAGTTTTTATGGCAGTTTCTTGTGTCTTTTAATGAATAATAAATTATTTCTTCTAATTAGAAGACTATATTCATCCCCGCCTATAATCATAATACATTTTCTGGAATCGGTTCAGTAAATGTTGAATTTACTCATTATTTAGATTTAGATAGAAGAGGAAGGAGACAAAACTGTACAAAAATACTGAATTAGTATAAATATAGATAGAAGTAGAGGAATGTGGATAGTAATTGAAAAAAAATTATACACTTCTAAATGTTATCTTTATATACAATGCTTAAAGCTATTTTTTTATAATACTATTTTAACATATAATATTCTATTCTAGAGAGTTCGACTATGGCGGCTATTCTCCGAATTTCAAATTTCTGACCTCAATAATTTGTAACATAAAAATTAGGTAACAAACAAAACTGCTATTTTTCAATAAAATTTTAATGAAATTAATAAAATTGAATAAAAATTCTATCAATTGCATATTTTTTTATTATATCTTTAATATATGGAATTGGCTTTTCTATCCCTTTATTACGTATAGAAATAGAGAGGAGAGGAGATAATTGATATTAAACATAACAAGATTAAATTATAAACTAAAAAAACCAAAAAAGCCAAATATGTTGTGTGTGTGTTATAAATATGTGGTTATTTTTTTTAGGCGCAGTATATATTTTTACTTAGACATTTTTTTAAAGTCAATACAAGTATGTTGATGAAGAAACTTATAAAAATTAGTGCTAAAGTTAAAACGGTAAGTCTTAAAGTAAAATATTATTATTGAAATATACACACAAATTCAAAAATACACACGCACATACATAAAAATTTTACAATATTCTCTTATCTTATGTTCGCATGTTTTTTCTTTATGACATTACTTTATAAATTGCTGTGTGCAATGGAAATCATTTCTTTGATATACAGGCTATACCGCGATCAACAGAAAATTTGCAAATAAAACCCGATTGTTGAGTCTACGCCCGTGATTTTTTATTTCAATATAGGTCAATTCTTAATGTATAACATAATATTCCAAAAAAATACATTTATCAAATATCCGCGGAACCACTCAAAATACGCAAACATCTCAACATCGCAACAGATGGGGGTAAGATGGATAGGTTCTTTATCTATTTACAACCGTTGATCCGTCGATCGTGTTACACCCTGTACATTAAAATTCAACTACATCATCACAGAGCTATTTGATTAATTTTGAGAAAACTTTAGTATATATACTATTCCACTATGTATATCTTAGAAACTTTTAAAATAAAATAAGTATATCATACAATAAAGCAAAACCTAAAGAGGCCAGTAGTCAATGTAATATAAGTGCACAATATTTAAACAAAAATCTAGTTCATACGTTTTTTTAAGTAAACTTTTGAAAATTTAGTCCTAGCATCTATATAAATTATTGTCACAATTTACAACAACAGATTCACGTTACTCGCCATCAAAAGGGGTCCTAACCCCTAGATTACCCATATAATCTACGTGATATCCTTCGTAGAATCGACAACGCAGGATTAAAAATGCACGCGATCGTAATTGTTTCAAATTATGATCATCAGCTATTATTAAAAGCGAATAGCGATTATATCAATCAGGAAGTAATAGAGAAGATCATGTTGATATTGTTCTATCTTACGAAACTTAAAGAAATAATTAAATAATAGTTAAATTTTTACAAATGCCACCGAAACTGCAAAATATTGCACCTGGTGTGCTCACTGAACGAATAAAAAAGGAGAATATATTTACACTTAACAAAGCAAAGAATGACAAAAGTCACCATATGAAGAATCGTCGTGCGACGAACATAAACTCGACGTTTTTAAGTAGCGATTTTGAGGAGATTTTCAACTTTAGTTTTTATTTAATTAAATTTTCTTTTCTCCTCTCTTTACTTTTCATATTTAGTAATTCAATTTTTAGTTATAACTAACTTTTTTTTTTAGTTATAACTACATAACATTTTAACTTTAAAATTGCTATAATAATTGTTGACGTTGCAATAAATTATGATCTCACTCGTAAATAATACGTTATTACTTTAATAACAACCTCTAAGCCCCTTTTTTTAAATACTGTTGTCGAAATGACTAAGATAGATGGAATAAGCGGTGTAAAATAAGGTTACCCATCTAGGGTTAACTGACTCGAATGATTAACAATTTTACTAAATCTGATAATAATACATATATTTTTTAAACTACCTAGGTTATAGTATGTTTTTAATTTAAACTTTTATATTTTTTGTACCGTCTATTTTATTTAACCTTTCACTTTCTTCCGCAAAATCATTTTTATCATCTTTAAATGTGCCATTCTTAAAATAATATTCTATTTCCTGTAGTGTGCGACCTTTTGTCTCTGGCAATTGAAAATAGATGTAAAATAAGCATAAAAACACGATTGCAGAATTCAAAAAGAAGACCCCGTGATATCCGATTCGGGTAAACATTTTTGTAGCAAATTGAATACTAATAAATTGTATAACACTAAAAATAGCACCTAGCAACAAGCAATTAATAGTTTTTACATCCAAAGGATGTAACTCTGTCAATAAAGTCTCAAGCACCGAATATGGGCCTGCAGTGACAGTGACGTAATACAGAGCCAATAATGAAATCTTGACCCATGCCATTTCTCCATCTTGCCAAAGATAAAGACTTGTTGCAAATATCATTAGTATTGTATTTGAAATGATACCAGAACAAAATAATAATGGTCTCATGTTAAATTTTTTTACTAATATACAAGAAAATCCTGCTCCTATAAGAGCGAATCCATCAACCATAATCGTATAACCTAAAATATCATTTGTGCCTGTTATATCTTGTATAATTGTTATAGCCAGAGTGCTCAACAAAACTTTACCAGCCGCCACTCTGTATAAGCAAATAATATTCATTAATATTATTATTCTTTGTAAATAACGTTGTTTACATGCTTTTAAATATTTTTTCATGAGTATTATAAAACCACTTGATGTTTTTTCAGATACTTTTGCATTATTGTTTTGATATTCCAATAACATTTTCAATTCTTTTTCCGTTGCTTCATTGTGAGGGTGAAGAGTATAGAACGCTTGTTCACATTCTTCAAATCTGTTCTGTGTCGCTAACCATGACGGACTTTCTACCCAAAATAGCGGAATTATTGCCGATAAGGCTGTTGGTATTAGACCAATAAGGGCTACATTTCTCCAATGCAAGAAGAGACATAGCACGTGCCCTAACATTGTACCTAGTGTCGAGCCAATACCAGACATTACATTCAAGCAGAATGATCTCATGTGCGGTGCCACATATTCTCCAATATTTATATAAGTCATCACAAGAATACCTCCAAATGATAGTCCAACTATAGCTCTACTCGCTATTAGCACTATTTTATCTTGCGCAAAATATACCATTATCCAACATAATAACACGGGAATGGATAAAACAGTAAGCGATTTTCTTCTACCAAAAACTTCAGTCAGTCCTACCATAGAAGCAAAACCCAAGAAACAGGTTATGTTAATTGTTGCAGCTGTAAAAATAAAGTTTAAATTACATTTTGAAAATAATAGTTTACTTGTTTTTGTTGTTTGTTTGTTCCTCTATTTCTTCTACCAGGCAGATCAGAGGTTTCACAATTGTTAGGTTGCTGGACACCGCGCTTTGCATCGACACCAGAGCGAAGAAATGAAAATATTAATTTAAATAAATATTTCATTTCCTCGAGTGGGGATCGAACCCACAACCAGTTAAATTTACAGTCACACTTTGTGCCCCTGTGCCACGTGTGGACTTTTCATCAATAATTTATAAACTTTATAAGGAGTATTTTAAATCGGGACAACAGATTGATCTCGAATAATACTTTAAATAGTTAAGCACTGCGTGCAATCTGACGGCTATATTGAAAATAGTTCAAGATATAAAAAAATATGTTTGACCAAAAGTTGTAGACAATTTTATCTTCTACAATATTTATAATAAATACAGATATCATAGAACCTATAGGAAACGAAATATTTGCAAAAATGATTTTGACATTGGAATTTCTGTAGACGCAGACTCGCTACGATAAGTAGGTTATGAGACAAGTTTTAGGGTATCAAAATAAAAGGTTTTTACAAATTTCTAGCTGACTATCTTATATTCCAAGATTCTTGCCCTGACTTGACTAATTTGTCTGGAATTATATTATGATAAATAGTATTTCATAGTTTGTAAAATCAATCAGCATTATGCTAATATCAGTGGCGTAGCTGTGGGGGTGCGAGCGGTGCGGTCGCACCGGGCAACAAATGGAAAGGGGCAACAAAGTCTACGATCAATTCTTCTATTTTTTTTTTAATCAAGAATCAAGGAATGTTCAAGAAAAATAAGAGAATGAAAATGAAAAATACAATCTCGCTATCATGTCAATTGAATATGAACTAGTCGATACTATTGATTTTGAAAATGTGATTAATGACTTTGCTAGTCAAAAAGCGCGTAATCTCCGTTTTAAATTTTTGCAATATTTTTTACCAAAATCTAATGTTATAACTTATAACTTAACTTAGCTTCACGCTTTATCCCTAGCGAGGTAGTCAGAGAGAACGGAACGCCAAACGCCGTAGCGAGACCGTAGTCTCAACATACCTCTTTCGCCTTGTCCACTGTTAACAACCTCTTCATACATGCCCTCCGAGGAGTCCTCATGCTTTTTATATGACTTTCCTCCAGTATCTTTGATACTGTGTTTTCGAAGGTCAACTGAGGTCTCCCTCTGTCTCTCTTACCTCTCACTTGTCCATCATAAATCTTTTTTGCCGTTCTTTCATCACTCATTCGTTCGACGTGCAAAAACCAGCTGAGCACGTTCTTCTTCATTCTCACCGTGATATCCTCGCTTGTACCATCCATTCTGTGTACCTCTTCATTGCGGATTCGATCAGCTTAGCTGACTCTGCATATCCTATGAAGAGATCGCATCTCCACAGCATTCATCTTTCTTTCATTCTTCTTCTGTAATACCCACGTTTTGCTGCCGTATAACAGAGTCGGTACCAAAACTGCATTGTGCACGGCCAAACGCGCAGCTGTGCTGACGTTTAGCCGTCTCATCAATGCAGCTAAGGCTCCGTTAACCTTGTTACCGGCAGCAATACGCCTTTCCACATCCATCTCGTATCGTCCATCTCTACATACTTCCCAAGTATACCACTTCATTCACTTGTTCTAATATCTTACCATTTACACTGATCTTGCATTCCGTCCTTTCTTCATCTCTTTCAAAAATCAGAACCTTTGTCTTATTCGCATTGAGGGCTCGTACAGGCAAACATACTTTCGTGTTTATTTAAAATAATCTTTATTAATATAATAAACACGAAAGTATGTTTGCCTGGACGAGCAACAGAAGGTGCATGTAAACAACAGAACTTATTTAAATGACATTTTGTACAGAGACTCCATGAGGAGACATTGTTGAGGGATGCCTCAACGGAAGACACAAGTTTATTTCGGCACTGTTCGGCGTTTTCCCGAGAAAGACTTGCTCGGCCGGAGTAAACAGCGTTCACCGTGCTATCATCTGCATAGCAATGAATGCTAGAATCCTCTAACATGTCATTGATATGCAGAAGAAATAGCGTAGGGGACAGCACGCAGCCTTGGGGAACGCCAGCGTTCACGGGCATATGATTAGAGCAAAAACCGTCGACAGCATAAATTCTCGGGAAGCCCATAGGATGGAAGTTTAGCCAGGAGCGCCTCATGCCACACTCGATCAAAGGCCTTCGCCATGTCCAAACTAACTGCCAGGCTCTCTCCCTTGCTTTCAATAGCCGCAGCCCAGCGATGGGTAAGGTAAACTAGAAGATCACCAGTTGAGTGACCATGGCGAAAGCCATATTGTCGGTCACTAATCAATCGGTGATCCTCTAGATAAACCAAGAGCTGGCTATTGATAATGCTCTCCATGACTTTTGAGAGCATGGAGGTGATAGCAATAGGCCTGTAGTTAGATGGATCGGAATCATCGCCTTTCTTTAAGATCGGGTGGATAAGAACGCTCTTCCATGAGTCTGGGACAACGCCGACTGAGTAAGAGTGCCGAAACAAACGCGTTAGCACCGGTGTCAGCTCAGGAGCACAGGAACGGAGCACTAAGGGAGAGATGCCATCTGGCCCGCTCGACTTGTGGATGTCCAAAGAGGAGAGAGCTCGCCTAACAGCTGTTTGGTTAAACTTAACCTCAGGCTATCCAAATACAAATTGAACAACCAAGCTGACATTTTTTTTTTGTGAGGAAATCCTGTTGCGGATACCGGCCCGAGTGGGGACTCGAGCGGGTTATGTGGGACTTGCGGACTGGCAGATGTAGGCCGTCCGAATACCCACTAAAATCTCACGGTGCTCCTCCTCGACTGCCACTGGCCGCGAGACGCGGGGACAATAGTCTTCCGCGAAGCGCGGCGGCGGGAGATAGCAAGGCACGTCGCGGAGTCAAGGGTGTGTGGTCACCCTCGACGGTCTGCTCGGAGTAGCGCGCGGGAGGAACCTGCGCGCGACTACTGGGGCCAGGTTAGTAGGCGGCCAGCTTCCCCAAGCTGACCGCCCTCTGGCTCATTAGGGCGGAAGGCGGCGATCGTGTGCTGCCC
>DWQW01007013.1:0-15543 GCA_018249695.1 Heliconius erato demophoon | reverse complement strand
CCGGGTGTGCTAGTGCCAGGTGTACCGCAAATGGAACATCACTACATGGTCATGTCACCGAGGACGAACCTCGCTTGATCTAGTCGCTAGGGTAGGTCTTTTGATGTTCCTTTCATTATTTTTTTTTATTTATAATATTTTGTTATTTGGTTATGATATATTAGTGGCTTGATTGTCTTAATTGCGATTAATTTTTCATAATTTTATATGTAAATTATGATTTTCTATGCTTATTTAAATATAATCCATGCTTTATATAAGTTGAAATTAATCATTGTTGTCACTTCTATGTCATTATCAATAACACTAAATAAGTAAAATCTAAAATTAAACACATTATATATTTAACAGAAAATATGTTTTAAGGAACATCATTACATTAAGTTTCCATTAAAAAAAACTTTTGTGATAATAGAACTAGGCTAGACTAGGCTGTATACAAGAATGTACTGCATATTTTTTCATATGAAATTTTATCAATATTTAAATGAGAAATGATTAAGTATAGTAATGATCATTGGTCGATAATCATTTGTTATCATTTTTAAATAATCCTTGACATGACAACAACTGACTGACTAAACAAATGATTTGTTTATAAATTTCGTGAAAAAATTACAAAACTATTTTTGTATTGTCCATACAAAGGAAAAAAAATAGGTATAATTTTTTATTTATTTATATATATATATATATATATATATATGTACGTGCAGTTTTGAACGAAGACTTGTTGCCATATTATGGATAGTGCCATGGTCTTATTCCTGTAAATATTTTGAAATTTTTGATTAAAAAAATCTCAGTCGTCAGATAATGTTCATTGTGAGTTGGCGGTTACCTTTATGTTTCCTAAAGAGTCTTGCAATGACCGAAACAGGTGAAAATCTGATGGAGCAAGGTCAGGGCTACACAGAGGATGCATCATCCCAGCCAAGCTCTCTCAATTTTTGCTGCGTGACTATAGGTGAGTGCAGTCTGGCGTTGTCATGGTGGAACACCACGCCCTTCTATTCACCAGCACCGGCCGTTTTTCTCAATACCTTTTTTTAACCTCATCAGTTGCTGACAGCAGTGGGTCAGAATCAATAGTTTAGACGTCCAGAGCAAATTTCATCTTTCACACTAAAATTTCCAGACTTGAAACGCTTGAACCACATTTGTGCTACTCTTATTGATACCGCATTAGGTCTTAATAGAATTTCTTCTAGAGAAAGAAAGAGTACTAGAAAGTCTTAAAAGAATTTCTTCTTCACGTACGTTCATTTTGTGCGCTTGAAAAACCATTGAAAAAAGGCGGGAACTAGTTTTTTTTATTTATCGCATCTTCAGAATGGCACATTTGATGGTATTAAAACCAGCCAGTTACATCCAGTACAGCCAAAGAGGTTTGATTATTAATAATACATTCAAAACACGAAGATACTTTTGCCCCTATCTTATTTATGTTAAAATTTCATATATAAAAAGTACAGTACATAAAGTGCGGCCCACGACAATGACTTGGCTGTCGTCAGAAATATCGTATATTACTTTCCGTCCAAAAAAGGACTCTTTTGGTTTTAGTATTAATTTATACTACCAAATAAATTCAAAATGAATATAATTTAGGCCTAATTTTATATAACAATTTATTCATAAGACACTCTCAACTGTTGAATAAATACAATATGTGAATATATTGAATAATAATTTTTATAATTACTTATTTTAGAAAATGTATAAAGAAAATTGTGGCGAGATTTGAACGCGCGCCCCTTGGAAACAGTTCATCCTATAGGTGCGGGTACAAATCCCAATACTATAAAAATTTTATCTGTTTTCTTAAAAAAGTATTTTCCTTTTCTAAGTATCCAAGAACGTTATATATATTTAAGAAACTATAGTTGTAAAGAAATCAAAACTGCCTTGAATGTTGTGAATTTATAAATTATACGAAATTATAAAAATTATATTTAAATAACAAAAAAACATATCTTCAATGTATTCACATGTTGTGTTCATATTAACATTTCTTATTTATTTAGAATTAACAGATAATATAAAACAATAAGGTTATTTTTTATTTTTATATAATTGTGAAAAAATTATTCTTTTGCATATTTTATGGCCTGAAAAAAAAAATCATACCTTATTTTGTATATCAGTATAAAACAAAATCTTTATATAAAACAGTATATCATCAGCGAAATATTTTAGAAGTTTGTAACAAATAAATAATAATAAAAAGAGAACAACCAATCTGAAACAATTGCAGGTTATTTTTCTATTTTTTTTTTCATTCATGACTTGTTCTTTGTTTTCATGTATAAAGTGAATTGTTTGTATTTTTTAAAATATTTTGTTCAAGGTATGCCAGTTACAGTATTTGCCATAAAACATTTTTTGGAAACCCCATATATTTAATGAAAGTTTTTTTAAACACAAGTAAAATTTGTACTTATATATGGCTTACTACAGTTAAATATTTATTTAGAAAATGTATAAAAATTTAAACGTAGCGGGACTCGAACCCGCGCCTCCTGGAAACCAACCAGGTCGGTTCCCAGGAGGCGCATTTTCTGAATAAGTATTTTTTTTCCTAAATGAGGATTAGAACTTTAAAAATGTTAAAAATAAAATTACTACAGTTATACAACTGAAAATAATTAAATTACTCGAATTTTCCCTATACATAAGTCGCACAGACATTTTTTTCTTATATATACTAATGATTGATTTTTAAAATAAATTTTTATGACAACAAATTTTATATTATGTAAAAAGTTCATCAAAAAAAGAAAAAAAAAGACTACATCTAGATATTAGATGATTATTGCAATGTATAAAGAAATTTACTAGCAAGTGTCCGCTTGTTTTAAATAATTTAATGTCAAATTATAGTTTCAATTGAAATGTTGGTATTTTTTTTATCTTAATATTTTGAATTATAACAGAAACAAAAAAAAACTAAAGATTTAACTTAAAATTTTATTTAAATAAAGGTTCAATAACCTGTTTATTGGAAAGCCTATAAATCTCTTTTTTTTTGTTAATTAAAACATCTTTCATTTAATACAATCATTCTTTTGATATATTTTTGAGTTAAAAAAAATTATATGTCAACATTTCGATTGACTGTTAAGTCTAATCTGACTGAACTAAAAGACTTATTGTGACTTGATGAGCCAGTATTAGGTGTATATTCGCGTTTTGGATGGTCACCACTAGCAGATAAGGAACCAAGGTCGTCGCCTGTCCATGGCCTAAGGGCAAGTTGAGATATAGAAAATAAATGTTGACCGCAACTACGTTAGTTTAGACTTAATGGCCCTTGAGAAGAAACTATTTAGTATTTCATGAATCCAGCGGGCTAGGGTAGGGCGGTGTAGGGTTGCCTAAAAGCTGGGAAATCCAGGGTTTCTGGATATATCCGAAATTTTGTGCTTAACACTATAAATAATAATATCTAACAGTCTCTAGAACTTATACAACATCTTAAAAGCTTATTAGACATAGAATATCGTAAAGGACTTAAATTATTTTCTTAATTTTAAGTAATTATATTAAACAATTTATACATAAACACCCAAACGCAAAACCAAAGGATTCTCAAACTTCGAACATGTTTCAATACTAATAAATTATAAAGTAGAAGTTCTTTTTTTCCAGTTCATTAGTTATTATTATATTGAAAATAATAACTGTTTATGTAATTTAAAGTTGCAAATATATAAAGTTTATTTAAATTTATAAATAACTCGTTTCTTTTTTTTTATATTAAAGTACTTGCAACTTTTTTTATCATTTAGTTTTTATTATGGAGTCAGGCTTTTTAGAAAAGACAAAATTAGAACAGTACAGCTAGCTGCTAGCTGACAAACATATTTGGGAAACCTTTCACTACAAAAATTAAATAGAAATAAAAAAGCGAAATTAAACGCGAAGTTTGGGAAATGTTGTTTTCTTTGTTTCACACATTTTGTCTCAAGCTTAAATAAATAGACTATAGGTAGCTTAATCTGAGATCGGATACTAAAACTTTGACGTCTTAGAAATGGTAAGATGGATCTAGGAACT
Organism: Heliconius erato demophoon; assembly: GCA_018249695.1. Classification (NCBI taxonomy): domain Eukaryota; kingdom Metazoa; phylum Arthropoda; class Insecta; order Lepidoptera; family Nymphalidae; genus Heliconius; species Heliconius erato. Next base: position 11,484 of record DWQW01007013.1, on the reverse strand, counting down.
ATAGTTAGATGTGTAAGGGTTGCACGGTGGAGATCAAAACAAAAAAAGTGTGTATAGTTTGACTCAAACATTGATCTTACATCAATCTAATTTTATATTTTAATTTCTATCTTCTGCAGTTTCTAATGTAAAACGAATGAAGTCCCGTATTATTTTCTATTGAATTTACAGTTGACTCTTGTAGTGTTCTCATGTACATAGCAAGTAAATTCAAAATTTTAGCATTTTGCTCGGTGATTTCATTTTATATTAAAACTGTCATGGTACTTACGATATCTTGGTTTCTTAAAGAATTTTAAGTTGCCATCACTTGGAATTTTGTTATTGTGAATAATTATCTCTTTTCTATCAGAAAATTTCCTTTGTGTTCTCCATACAATATGACTTGGTGAAGTGTATTTTGCTCAACTGACATCGTTTGAAACGCCATAAGTGAAGAACTGACTGTTTTAGTAAAATATTAGTTTTGGCGACGCCCTTGGTTAAGTCATGTGTATATTTTGTTACTATGAGAGTGCCAGTCATTGATTAGAATGAGTTTATAATGTTTTTAATATAATTATTTATGATTATATATAATAATATAATTAAATAACTATTATGTAATTGAGAAAATAAACTAAGCGTTTATATATGAGGAAACACTGCAGCTAAATATTCTTGGTGGTTCTTTATACATTTATTTATGTGAACTTATTAAAATTATGTATATTTTGAAGTAAGGTACTTATTTAATTTAACTTACATTTCTAATATTAGCAAGAAAATTTTTTTTAGCAAAGCTTGAGTAAATGCTACCATAGCCTATTTTTTATGTTTTGTCAGTTCAAAACATAAAAAAAAAGTCATTAATTTTCTTAAAAAATCAAAATTAAAATAAAAGTGTCCTAACTTAAAATTTCTCTAACTTTTAGTAGCAAATAATTTACTTTAAAATTTTGCTGTTTACGGACCCATTATATTGCACAAATTGTAAGGTACTCAGTTAGGTCGCTTTCATACTGAGCGTGCCAAAATATATTATTAATTTTTATTTATCGAAAAATGAAAAAAAAAATGGTAAATAAATACGAATAAGAATTGTGGTTTCTTGTATAGTTTTTTATCACTTATTATTTTATTTTTACTTGATTTGTTCAACTTCTCAATCCTTTCAACGACTGACACTAAAATAAGATGTATTTGGACAATGCTTTCCACATTTACGTATACGGCTTTGCGACGCGGTATTGTGATATAATATAAATGTTATTGTTATAGCTTTACGGCTTTTGTTGAGTTTGGCGTTACCCAATGTTCAACATTTTGGGCTATGGGGAAATGTTTTGTTTGTATTGGAAAATGGGTGAAAAAATTGGCGGTGATTGCAATTGAGTATTGAAAATGTCTGAAATAATGTATACGTGGCATACGTTTCTGTCGTGTGAGTTTGTTAACTTGTAGCCTAATATGATTTCTAAGCTATATATATAAAAAAAATAGAGAAAAATAATACGGAATATCTTATAGATATTAAACAAAAAAAATCTTTTTTAAAAATATATCATACTTAAGACAAATGTATAACTACTAATATTTATTTGCAATCACCCTCTATAAGTCTTAATGACGCCCTGATGCAGGGAGTAGCTTAATTCGTATAGCCATTTTTATAAAATAAGGACATTTAGGTCGCTTTCGTATTCTAAATCTGACCAATGTACTTTAAACCGTAGTTTGTAAGTACTTAATGTTCTACTATCAAACTGAAGATCTCTTAGCCTCCTCAAAAAGTATTTATTTGCTTTAAAATCGTTTTTTTTTTAAATTTAATTCTAATACACATTATAATATGTTGATTTCACAAACTTTTATAATACTATGGTGGGTGTGATCGGTATAAATGAAATAAATTATCGTATATTTTTTTACTTGAAGCTGTCGAAACTATGAAGATGTTAAAATTATATGTTCTTTAAATACATCATCATATCTGGTGCAACAGTGACGTATTTGCACTTTTTAAAATATTCTGTAAAGTGTTACAAATAGTATTGTCGCATACATTGTTATATTTCGCTTTATTAAAAAGATAAGCCAGGTTGCACCAAATAGGCGATAGTAAAGAAAAGCGTCTTATTTTTGTGTAATTATGTTTTTTTTTAATAATACCCACCAAATTCAACTTTACGTGTTACTTCACTAATAAATTAAATGTGACACTGCCCATATACATATATAATAATTATTATTAAATAGCTAGAATTTGTAAGAACATGCTGTTTGTTATAAATAATTATTTTTATGACAGAAATGTACATTAATTAAATATCTACATACATATATATACAGTAGAATAAATAAGCATCTATTTGTGTGATATATTTAATATTTTGCTGTGTCACTCGTGTGTAGGCGGCCTAATAAGGTGATAGGTCAATTTTTTATAAAATTGTTTTTTTTTTTGTTTTCTAATTTACTAAAAACATGGAGGATATGCAATGAGATATAGATATATACTGTTTTAATACAATTCATATTATTTCGTAATAAAAATAAGTATAACATTATTTTTTATTGAAAAAAAAAGGATTTAAAAGTTTTGTAAATGGTGATTACAGCACACTACTTCTAGTGCACTATGTTCAGTAACTATAAATAGGGCGTTCCGATTTATATATCTACATTTATAAAACGCTCTCAAGTTTGAGATCGGTCTTGAGATGCCAGTTTCTGAAACGGTATCTGAAGATCGTTCTGTATTTTGCGGTTTCGAGCGGTTTTTACAGGCCTATGGTCTATTTACAGCACTCTACAGCTAGTGCCCTACACGATGTAGTGCAATAGTGCGGTGTAATCGCCTTAAGATAGTTAAATTCTGTATTATTTACTGTATATCTATTGAAATTGTTCTCCTCTATACTTGTAAAGTTCTTGTTGATTTCTTCTACAGTGTTAAGTTATTTTTTTTGTTTACTCAAACTCGACTCTCACAAGTGTAGCAAACCAATATCTTGTTTATAAGTTTCCATTTATTTTGCTTTATACGTAAATACATTGTGTTATTTGAATAAAGTTTGTATGACGTGTATGTGTGATGTTTTTTTTTCATTCTTTAAGAAGTCTTAAAAATATGCTTTCATAGCTGTTTATAGCTATTAATATATTGTTATAATTATTATTTCACTGTTATCTGTAGTGATTTCTACTCGTGGGATCGCATAAAGCATTCCCATTAAGACATTTCCGTTTAGACATGTTCTAGAGGCAATGTGTGTTGATTGGCGGAATTAAACGCCTCGCTTTGCCTTGTTATTAGAGTCAGGAAATAAAAAGATTAAATATTTCACTCCCCCAAGTGGGAATCGAACCTACAACCGTTGCCGTTGCGGCTGCGCCATGAAGGCCTCGTGGTATTATATTTAAACTATTTTCGTTTTCTGTGCCTTTCACTAAACTGTTAATTATGATGTATTATGAAACATACAATTAAAGATGTCTTTTATTTTAAAATAAAAAATCAGTTTCACGCTGTAGACCGCACACAGCAGGGTAGGCAGAGGGAACCTAGTGTTAAGACACTCCGTTCCCCACTTTCTGCCGAATTCTTGAAGCATTGCGTGTTGAGTGGCAGAACTCAACCCAGAGCCTCGACACCAGAGCGAAGAAATGGAAATATAATTAAATATTTCATCTCCTCGAGTGGTCATCGAACCCACAACCAGTCGGTTTTTACAGTCACACTTCGTGCCGCTGCGCCAAGGGTAGCCTCATTTTAAAATGTTAGTAGAATAAAATTTAAATATCTGATAGTATTCTTTCATTCACTATATACTTTTTCGGTCAATATGAATTAGGAACACATCTATACAAACAAAAACAGATGAGTAACGTAAGTATAAATATGTTCTTGAAGAATGTGACACAAAAAAATATCAAAGAGGCTTACTTTCATTTTACAAAGGTGGGATTCATGCTATATCGTTTAAGTAGGTAAATACTGCAGGATTTTAGGGAGTAATAAGAAATATCTAATGTAAATACTGGATTTATCACCGAATACATTTTTTCGTTGTTTATTTGTAGTCAGAGAGAACCTAATGTTAAGACTCCGTTCCCGTTATCCAAGCATGGGCTTCGCTCTGACATGAATGCCTTCCGAATTCGACGGAAAATGGAGAACGGAGTGTCTTAACACTAGGTTACCTCTGCTTGCCCTGCTGTATGCGGAATATAGCGTGACGCTGATTTGATTTTGATTATATAAAAAAAAGAGAGTATTTTTATGCTTTATACAGGTGAAAGCGTCTGTGTCTATATAGGACAAAATATTTTAAACCCACACCTGAAAAAAATAATCAAGATTCGTCGATACGAATTACGAATAGATACCAATAACGTAAACATATACTACTAAAACTACAAACCAGTTTTATTAGGCTTTTATAGAGTAGTTAAAACTGTGCTTTTTTTAAAAGTAGTAAAGAAAAAAACACTCTGTATAACAAGAGGAAATCAAGAATATATGTAATAGAAATGTCACATGTGCAAAAACACTATTAAGGAAGATAACTGAAGGGCATAAACATTTGAACTTTTTTTGGCCTATTGGCAGATTTGCAGATGGATGGATGGATGGACAAACTTTTTGAAAGACGTAAACACTCGACTTATTAGCGCTCAAGCGAAGAATTTTTATTTAGTTGGTTAGCTAGAGGGGAGAGTGGGCAAAGCGCCCTAGTGGTTGTAGCTATAAAAATATATTTTATTAACAAATGTTTTATAGATATAAGGAAATGATGGATGCAACTTCTCTCTTTCTTATTTTCACGCATTTTTTAGCATTTTAATTTTTTTTATAGTTACACGAGCATATTATGAAGTACTGCTATCATAATTAATATTACGTACATGTAAGGTATTATAAAATTATTGAAGGGCATTATAAAAGAAAACAGAAATTATCATTCACATATCATTGTTTAATAAAGATATAGATACATAGACATTGTATGTACAATTAACTGGGTGCTTATTTTGGCAATAACAAAAATAACTTCATATTTATATAAGCTACACAAAATTTTAAACATTTCAAAGTATTCTATCATCAAATGAAATTTCAGAAAATCTTTGATTCTCTGAAAATATTAGTGTTATTCCAATGATCAATATTCGAGAAATTGTATTTAGCCTTATTAATTTAATATCCTATCATTTAGTAACAGTTCATTCGCTCTTTAAGATGAATGAATCAAGCTTAAATCTGTACCTTTAGAATTCTAGAAAAGTAATATCAAACAAGACAACTCAAGATTAGATAGATAGTGGTAGAACATCAACGTTACGTCTTCACATTCTACGTAAGTGCTCCTGTTTATTTTATACATTATTTAAAAAATATTTTCGTGTTATTTTGTTGTTATTTTCACAATCTCCATTTAATGAAATCGTGCAATTTAAAAAAAATATCAATCCTTGTTCATTCACTTTACACATTATCCTAACACAGTTTTAGTAACAGTCTTTGTGATATAAGGAGTTTCTACTTAGAAAACGAAATAGAAAAAATAACGTAACATTACAAATACTAGTACAATTGAATGGATTCTCAAAACAAGCACCACAAGAGCGCGTGGGCCTCTACACGAGACAGAAGCCGGGTCCGGAGGGCGGCTGCGCGGGCAGGCCGCGGCGCAGCATGCGGCAGGCGTGCTCCTCGAGGCGGCGGTAGGCGCTCTCGGGCACGCTGGACACGTGGCGGCCGTCGCCCACCAGCGGGCCCCACAGCTTCTCCGCGACGGCGCTCGCGCGCGGCCACACCCTGCGATTCCACATTTTTATTATGATATATTTTATGAGAAGAAAATACCAAAATATAAAAACAGTTGAAATTAAATTACTATGTAGACAAAAAATGTTAGAGACAGTTTGTCTATATATATAAAAGGACATGTACTGACTGACTGAGGTAAGACGCACGCACACCCGTAACCGCTGTGCGTAGAAACGTGAAATTTGGACAGATGTTTATTTGCATAATCTGGACATCCACTAAGATGGGATTTTGTAAAATTTTAACCCTGAAGGGATGAAATAGGGGTTGAAAGTCTGTATGGATTTTTTTTTAAAATGGCACCAATTTTTATAAAATTTAAAATTCAGACTCTTAAAAATATTTCATGAACACGTATTTCATGGTTTTTTAGAATTCACCCCCTAAAGGTTCAAATAAGGGGTTGGAAATTTATATGGAAAAATCTTTAAATCGCCACCGATTTTTATAAAAAAAATAATTCAGAATGTTAAAAATATTTTATTGAACACGTATTTCGTGGTTTTTTAAGAATTCACCCTTAAGGGTGCAAATAAGCGAGCGAAACTGCACCCGCGCCCACTAGTACATTTATATATATTTTTTTAATTCATATCAAAATTTTATTTAATTATTTTTGATATTTCGACATTGTATTTTAGTAATATTATTGTCAATTGTTTAAATTTCCAAAAATGGAACAATTATTTAATAGAATCTTAGTCTAATAAAAAAATCTTTATCACTTTTTTTATTTACGAATCAATTTAAAAAATATATTCGAGTACGGTTACCGGAATATGTAATAATAGTACAAATTGCATTTAAATCGGTGTAGCTGTCTCTGAGATTAAGGTGCACAAATGCACAGGCACACAAAAAAAACATTTACTTAGTAAGCCCAATATTTTGGCACATATATATATATAGCAAAATCTGGATAATTCTTAAAATAATTTTAAAATTAAAACACAAATAAAGAATAACCTGCTAATGACATTCCTGTCGTCCACCATCTCGCCCCACATGCAGGCCTCGCCCCCCAGGACGTGGTCCAGCAGCGCGGGGTCCCGCAGCAGGCCGCGCACCATCTCGCGCGGGTCCACCGCGTAGTACTGCGTCCACTCCGCGCCGAGCGCGTCCAGGTACCACTTCGACGAGAATATCAGCTTGTGGCCCGCGTAGAGAATCTGATTATATTATACTTTTTTTTAAATGTATCTTTTTAGCTTGTTTCAGTTTCTCGTTTTTCCTCACGCGGTGGAGGTACGTAGGAACAACCTAGTGTTATGACATTTCGTTCTCTTCTTTCCGCCCGAATTCCAGACATTACGGATTGTCGGAATTCGACGCCGTGCTTTGTTATGCCAATTATGGAGATAAAATCAATGACATATAAATATAAATGTTGTATAAACAAATGTTTTTTCTAATTTCACGCATAAACTAATTTAAGTAAAAATTTGACAGTCACACAAAACACATGATACAATTTATGTTAACATTATGTATAATTTGGCTATAATATTATAATAAAACGGGCGAAGCCGCGTTCGAGTCGCTAAATTTACAATATTGCGGGTCGTGTTTATGATATTGGTAAAAAGTACCCACTATCTACTCACAAAATTTGAAAAAATTTGAGAGCACACAATTAGTGTATAAAATACTCACATTAATCATTTCGTTAATCCAATTATACTTCCATACTTGTACGAGCGTGTCTTTTGAAAGAGTAACTCCTTCGTCGAATACTTCCTGAAAAAAAATATTAGGTACTTAATATAATGTATATTATTTACATTTAATGTTATAAATCAGAGAAGCTTGTTTAGTTCATTGCGAGAGGCAACTCTACTCAAATGTACCTGGGGGACGCAGTTTTTTTTATTTACAAGATTTTTCAGTATTATGTATAAATCAGATTCACTCTGTATGCCGCACACAGCAAGGTAGGCAGAGGAAACTTTATGTTAAGACACTCCGTTCTCCACTTTCCACCGAGTTCTAGAGGCACTGCGTGTTGAGTGGCGGAACTCAACGCCGCGCTTTGCCTCGACACAAGAGCGAAGAAATGAAAATATAAATGTAAACAAATATTTCATTTGTTCGAGTGGGGATCGAACTCACAATCAGTCGATTGTACAGTCACACACCCTGCGCCACGACTGGCCTGTCGACGAGTATTAAGTATAATCACTTATAAAGATTAAGAAATAAGAATAATAAGTTACTTCAGCCAGAAAAAACGTGTAATTTACTCTTCTAATAATTCTTCATATACATATTTACAATCTTTATACGTTTAAAATACTGCAATATCAAAATCAGTATTCATTCTTTATAATCTACGTGTTTTTCTAACATATATTTACATTGTACGTACATATTAATTATTTCCTCTAATTAACTATTATTATTGTGCTATCATATGTTGTTTTTTTTTATTGTGATATAAATACATATCACGCTACACATTTTTTATTATTAAAATAAGATAATATATATTTTTCTGCTCTATATAGGATGGAAGGGTCTGCGCTCCTTTTACGGGAACAGCGTATAAGGAAAAATATTTCATACCCGGTATGGGCTTAAATTGTTGTAAAGAAATTAATCAAAATACCTCATCAGCTTAGATGTAGAATTTTTTTTAAATTTCACAATGTTTATCCATACCTGTATTTCGTGTGACGCGGTTACGCTTAGATACCAATAACGTAAACACATACTACTACAAAAATACTACTAAGGGTTGCCGATCTGGCTGACTGACTCACACTCTGTTCTCCATTATCCTCCGAATTCTGACTGCATTGTGTATAAAGTGGCGGAACTAAACGACGCGTTTTGCCTTAAAACCAAAGCGAAGAAATGAAAATATTAAATATTTAATTTCCTCTAGTGGATATGGCCAACCTGTCACGTATACAATCACTCTTTGTGCCCTGCGCCATGGCTGGTCTCGACTGGTTGTCATGCAAAAAATTACACACAACTTCACGCGTAATTCTACATAGTGAAATTCAATTGCCAACATGCTCTGTTATTATTATTATTATATTATAATTTGTATTTGTATAAAATACAAATAATAATAAATTATAGGTCTTCAATCTTAATTTCAGACTCTGAGATCTGACTGTAAGCACGTCGGTTATGAATTCCATTCCTATTCGTACAGACTAATTATTTTTACTTATGTAGAAACCGTATAAAAATCAGAACATAGCGGTACTCGAACTCGCGCCTCCTGCAAGCTGACCAGGCGCTCTGACCACTGAGTCATACGTTCTCATCAAGCTACGTCGAAATTATTATACGCTTGTTACAACTTATTTATGTTGTTAGCATCTCTGTAGGGAGATTTTTACAAATTTCCGCTACCCAAAGATAATTACTAAGAATTATCGCTTGACAAGAGAGGCTATTTATTAAATATTTTTAACGTTTTCTAAATAAGCTCTTTTTTTCCTTAGTGTGGAATAACACTTTAGAAAATGTTAAAAATATTATAATATTTTTATTTCCTCGTTCTAGTAACAAAATAAAGCGCGACGTAGAGTTCTCCTGGTGCGTGGGGAATGGAGTGTCTTAACACTCCATCCGCCTACCCTGCTATATGCGGGATACAGAGAGAAGGAAGAAAAGTAAATGTAATGTATATTTCGTCATATCTAATCGTGCCAGTAAAGTACCTGCCACACAATAGGCTTGGAGTCGTTCGCCAGCAGCGGGATGACCTTCCTCATGAACATGCCGTGCAACATGGACGACGTCAAATTATTCTTCTGCATATATTCTTGTATCGCTGGATTCGTCTCCCTGTTGATTATATTTATTTATAAGAAATAAAAACTTTTACTTTTTTTGGTATCTTTTGACTTTTTAAAAAAAAATCAGCTTCACGCTGTATCCCGCACACAGCAGGGTAGGCAGAGGGAACCTAGTGTTAAGACACTCCGTTCCCCACTTTCTGCCGAATTCTGGAGACATTGCGTGTTGAGTGGCAGAACTCAACGCCGCGCTTAACCTCGACACCAGAGCGAAGAAATAGAAATATAAATTTAAGTAAATATTTTATTTCCTCGAGTGGGAATCGAACCCACAACCAGTCGGCTTTACAGTCACACCTCGTGCCGCTGCGCCACGACTAGCCTCAAACTTGACTTTTTAACTAAAATTAATAATATTACGTTTTAAACGATACTGAAGAAACACTTATAATTGAGTAAAAATATTTTATCTGAATGGGATTTCAGCCCATAAACATCGCTTTCAATTTATCTCATCAGTCATCGCCAATATTTTTATTATTTCGTGAATCTCTGCTATAATATATAATTTTTCCAGTAAACAGACTTACAAAGTAGGTATAATGAATTTTGTTTTTGTGACAGAATTTACTACTTTACGCGCTTAGAGACGGAACTGAACCACGAGCTCAATCTTATCAAAATACAACAAAAGGAACTCATTCCCCCAAATGAGGATCAAACCCACAACCATTTCGTTTATAGAACACGATGTGACGATGACGTGTTACCGAACTGGAAAGTGGGGAACGGAGTGTCTTATCACTATATTCCCTCTGCCTACCCTGCTGTGTGCGGGATACAGCGTGAAGCTGATAAAAAAAAGTCTTACCAACAATCCAACTGGACTTCATCGCCCCCAACATGGAAGTATCTATCCGGGAACCAGGTCTGTACCTCATGGAACAAATCTCTGAGTAATTTGTAAGTGATATTCTTAGTGGGGTCCATCGGCCCCATACCGACGATGTTGTCTCCGTTGTAGCATTGCGTGAGGATACCCGGATATGCGACGCCCCATGACGCTGTATGGCCTAAAGTTAAAAAAACCTTTTTCTTTATTTGAGAAAACTTTAAAAAAACTGACAGAAAAAAAAATTGACTTAGTTTTTTGCTTTATCTCATATACATAAAGGTAGACAAAGAGATTTTAGTGTATAAACACTCCGTTCTTCGCAATCCATCTGAAAAATGTATTCGAGCCATTGCGTTATGCGTCGCAGAACTCACCGTCTCAATTTGTCTTCCTAATCGGAAAAATAAAAATAATTAATTCCTGCGAGTGAGAATCGAAACTACAACCAACGGGTTTTCACTCAGACGCAGTTCCACTGCGACATGATGCAAGCAAGTGAAAAAAATGTTTTATAATTATTAGTAATTGTAATAAAGATGTAGATAGGTTAAGGGTTATACAGGTACAGACTATACACAGGTAGAAAATTGAACAGCAATTTTGTTGCGCAACCTTAGTGTAGTAATACTGTTAACAATCCTACGAGGCCAGTTCTGTAAAACCGACTGGTTGTGGGTTCGATCCTCACTCGAGGACATGAAATATTTATTTACATTTATATTTTCATTTCTTCGCTCTGGTGCCAAAGCAAAGTCCGGCGATGAGTTCCGCCATTCAACACGAAATGCCTGAGTTCGGTGGAAATTGGGGAACGGAATGTCTCATGTCACAAAACACTAGGTTCCCTCTGCCTCCCCCTACTGTGTGCGGGATACAGTGTGAAGCGGATGTGTTATAATAATTGAAATAGCATACCCGGCACGTCGAACTCAGGTATGACTCGAATACCGCGGTCTCTGGCGTACTGCACGATGTTCTCGATGTCCTCTTTGGTGTACACCATCGACGAATGGTACGCA
>DWQW01007012.1:0-15544 GCA_018249695.1 Heliconius erato demophoon | reverse complement strand
AGACAAAAATTCCAAAAATGTTGGAAATGGATTCTGTTAATTATCCTTTAACACCCTGGCTAATTTTTTTAAAAATATTTTCAATGTACAGAAACGACTTTTCTACAGATTTATTATAAGTATAGATATAGATTAGGTTTTTCTTGTTTCATTGTTCTTATATTATATCAAAAGTGACGATAAAATAAAAACTAACGTATTATTATATTTGATAGAATGCTGAATTGATTAATATAACTAACTTTTATATACAACATTTAATCAAAATATATTTTTTTATCTTAAACAGAGGTCAAAAAGGCTATTAAGAGAATAATTTAATAACTCTTAGTATAGCTTTTAAAGTTTTTAAGACTTTAAATATTGAATATTAATTACGATTTATAAATTAATTATAACTTTACCAAAAATCAATAAGGTTATTGATATAGTACGTATATTTTAATGAACCTAATATACTCTATACACTATAGTCATTAAATATCATATACTTACTATCAGTCGTGGCGCAGGGGCACAAATTGTGACTGTAAAATCGACTGGTTGAGGGTTCGATGATCCCCACTCGAGGAGATGAAATATTTATTTACATTTATATTTTCATTTCTTCGCTCTTGTGTCGAGACAAAGCGCGGCATTGAGTTCCGCCACTCAACATGCAATGCCTCCAAAACTCGGCGGAAAATGGGGAACGGAGTGTCTTAACCCTACGTTCCTTCTGCCTACCCTGCTGCGTGCGGAATACAGGGTAAAGCTGATTTTTTTTTACTTACTAAGATGATTGTGGTTGTGTCGCGTGAAACGCGGTGAAGCGGGAGAAGCAGGCCCGTCACATTGCACCTCCGCCTTGAGCCGTGAGCCAGTCCGCGGGTTCACCTGCACGCCAGTGCTCACTGGTACGGTATTTGTGTCAGCCTGATGTTATATAATTAATAATATATATTTTAAATAAAATAAAAGAACTGCCTTCATTTAAGAGAGCTACTGACTACTGCCGATGAGGCCGCTAGAGTCTGTCGTGGCGCAGTGGCAGTGGCATAAGGGTGTGACTGTAATAGGTAGTAGGTTTGATCCCCACTCGAGGTAATGAATGATTATTTCTTAATATTTTCATTTCTTCGCTCTGGCACCAAAGCAAACTTTTCCGTTCCGCCGCTCAACATGCAATGCCTCGAAGAATTCAGCGGAAAGTCGAGAATGGATCTTACCATTAGGCTCCCTCTGCCTACCCTGCTGTATAGGGGAGCTGATTTTTATAAACGTATAGCATTATTATTGGAATTTGGATTGATTTGATCCTTTGGAATTCTAGAGCGTCATATGTCATATAATTAAGTTTTTACTTAAATTCAAAAAATCCTTCATATATGATGTTTATTTACTCTTCCTCGTGTAGTTTTAACGTATTGACCTCGTATATTTCAGTAAATACTGAAAGTTTTTAGATATTTGCTGCTCCGATGCCTGACCGCATTAAAGAGCTGATATTTATAAATATTTTCTTCAATTTCCCATTTTACATTGCGTCCATCGCTTTAACGAGAACTTAATAAGTTGCCAACATTGAATTTCCCTTTGAGGCTAACAATTTCTAAATTTTACAAATTTTAATTTACGTATTTTACGTAGTGCAAGAAAATCTTTTAAAAAAATTAAGAGAAGGTTACATGTTAAAAAACAATAACGATAAAATATAAGCATTATTTGTATTTTTTTATTGACTCTATTAAATAAACTACCCATTAATTCATATTTTAAATAAAGTTATTTATCCTCGCAATAAATAATAGAAAAAATAATTTTCCATATTAAATAAAAAATAACTTTAGCAAGATTTAACTTTATCCCTTACTTAACTTTGTAAAACTGTTTTCTCAGAGCAATTTCTAATCTAACTTAGCCATACATATATTACGAACTTTACAACTACGTTATAGATTACTTAATCAATATCAAAAAGTTTAAAAGTGAATATATAATTTTTCCAGCGACAAATTGAACTTGGGTAACTCATTTACATATTTAAAATTTGCGCTGCAAAATACCTGGGTGGCGTTATTCAATAATGTCATTCTTCCATAATTAAAACGATTTAAGCAGTTAGTATGACACTAGTAGACCTTGTTTACTTACTTTATGCTTCATATAATGAAAAAGAATAACAAAAAATATTTCAATAAACCTTTTGAAACTTACAAAATATAGAATAATTATTATTATTTTATTTTTATTTAAAATTTCTTACTTATTTTATATTATTCAGGTTTTAACACCTTTATATCAATTATCTTTATAGTTAATTCAACAATTTATGTAATATACATCGGTTTTACGCAAACACTTTCCAGTGATTACGTCGAGATTGTTTAGACAAATATTCCTGTTGCCAAACGTCGCTTGGGTCGAAAATTAAGTCCCGCGTGACCTCTAATACAAATTTAACATTTCCCAAGAAGGCCAAAACCTTATTGATCGAACCATTCGCTTCGGAATTTGGCTCATAACTAGTGTCGCTATATACAAGGGACGTCTCAAGTCAGAGTTCTCGTCACGTTAATCTCTGCACGTGACAGCAAAAAATTCTCCTTTACGCGTGCGTATAATGTTCCACTATAAGTGTACGTACAGCTAATATTTATGTATACTTTTAAGAGAAATACTAAATTGAACTAACATTTTTGCGTTATAAAAATAAAATAAAAATCAAAAGTATTTTGTTCGACTTAATTGCTGTAAAATAAAAAATAAAAAAATCAGCTTTACGCTGTATGACGCATACAACTGGGTACGCAGAGGGAACATAGTGTTAAAACACTCCGTTCCCCATTATCCGCCGAATTTTTTGAGACAATGCGTGTTGAGTGGCGGAACTCGACGCTGGGCTTTTGCCCTAATGCCAGAGCAAAGAAATAAAAATGTTAATAAATAATAATTAATTCCCTTCAGCGAGACTCGAAGCTACAGTCATACCCTTATGACCCTGCGTTGCGACAGGCACAAGAGTGAAAAGTATTTAGTATGTATGGTTTTTAACGTCTAGATACATAAAATTGTCTTTAAACTAATAATTTTATTAGTAAACGAAAATAATCCTGGTTAGTAAATAAATAAATTTGTAGTTCAAGCGGATCCCTAGTTATTTATTCATATGAAACTATTATAAAAAACATGTAAATTATATTATAATTATATTTTTCTCTTCTACATTAGTATTACATGAAGAACTCATAATATTAACATAAACTACTTTAAGGGATCACTACACGAAAACGCTCGTAAAAAGTGATTAGAATACGGTTACTAAATGCTTAAAGGCTCAAATTGAATGAACTTTGACACCTTTTACGCAATGTACGTGACCAAATATACTTCGTGACAAAAATGTGTTGCTTAGTATAAATATAAATAAAAACATACAGATTCATAATAAAATAGTCGTTCATCAAAATATTACTAAAGCCGACCCTAAAGTTCTCAGTGAGCGGGAAAAAAATAATATATTAAGATTTATGTTTGTAAATAAACTATTTATTTATGAGAAATCATTAACTGAAACTGATAACAATAATTAATGTACATTAAAGCGCGGTGTTGAGTTTCGCCACTCAATACGCAATGCCTCCAGAATTCGGCGGAAAATGGGGAACGGAGTGTCTTAACACCAGGTTCCCTCTACCTATCCTGCTGTGTGCCGGATATAGCGTGAAACTGATTTATTTAATGTAAATTAAATTTAATGTACCTAAGTTCTGTTTATAAAACCATTGATATAGAAACAATATAATATTGTATTAGGCACAACTTTTCTCAAAGAATCTGACATGACATGAAATAATTAAGACCACATTAGTAGTACAAATATTAGCACGCAAACACGTAAACAACGGATTGAGTAGGTATCTATTGTATTTAGGAATGTGTGAGAGTGCGTGAGAAGTTTCTAACTGGGATAAATAGAGTACTTGAAACATTAATTAAAAGATATATTTAACATATGTAAATAATATGATAATATGACGTAAAAATAATAGAATAATTTTGTATTTTAAAAAGAACCTATATATTTTCGATTTATAGCGTTTTAAGTGGCAGAACTCAACGCTGAATTTTGTTTTAAATGTTTTTTTTTTTTGGGAATTCAATGTTAATATTATTTTTATATAGTATTAATCTAAGTTACTGTTTGCTTCTTTAAGATGAAGATTTTATGTCTTATATATGCGTAGATATTAGTAAAGCCCAGAATATAAAAAAAATAAAATGCGATGTCCCAAGACATTTTTGTAAACCTATTTGCCAAAACTGAAAAAAAAACGGCGCGGGCGAACCCGCAAGCAAAACACGAGTAATGTATTGTAGGAAATAATGAAATGTAATTATAACATATTTAAATAGGAAATACAAACCTTTTGAGTGTCAGTATCGAAGTTGATGAAGAGTATTCTTGCAAGACGTTGTAGAACAAGTTCCCGCAGCAGCGCCGGCACCGGTTGCCCTCTCACTCCTCTACGAACAACACAATATACGATACTCGTAACTAGTGTGTAAAATATTATTACATAAATGTCTACCTACTCTAACCATAGTTGGTTACCTAAGCCTAATAGCCACTATACCTACAGGGTATTCAAAAGTAGCCTGTTACGAGGTATCAAGTAAGAAAAAAAGGAAAAAAATATTATTTTACTATCAAATTATATTTATTTATTAAAAATATATATATTACTGTAAATTGAACAAATTATATAATAATTAATTAAAGTCAATTCAATTCGAACACCACACCAAAAATGTGTATACATATGGAAACTATGTATTACTACGTAAAATAATTATTATATTATTTTATTATTTAAAAAATAATACATACATTAACCGTATAATGAAATGTATTAAAGTATACTCGTATCAGCTTAAAAATATAAAACGATAAACAAGAACAAACTAAAAGAAGTAAAAATAGTCAAACGAACTGAAACTTGGCATCGCGATCGACACTAAGAAACATTTTATCCGTATGCCAAATTCATGATATAATTATCTTTATCTATATAGATAATATGTATAATACTTCAAAATTATTCAAACGATCGTTATAATTCAATTGGACAATGAGGAAGCGGTCGGTGAATTGATCACAAGAATCGTTCAGTGTGCAGTGGTTGAAATGCTGTCAATATATTAACGTTTCATTAACTTTATACGATTCCTATCATCAATTTCTCTCAGCCTATAAAAAAGATTGTATATTATGTATATGTGTATTAAAATGTAGTTAAGCGTGAACTCTGTTCGGTACATAATATTTGTAAAAACCATATAATCTGTTAATAAAATATTTAAAATTTATTTTAACATGAAATAAAAACACAAATAAAATAAATAAACTCCTTAAGAATCTATAGTTTTTAAACTTGCCTGTATGATATGTTAAGAGTTACCACCGACAGCGAGGCCGAAAATGACACTAAGCACGTGCTTACTCCGTAATAAAGGCCTGACAAAGAAAAAATATTTACATTTGAAATAAAATTTTATTTTCTGTCCATCTACATATTCAGTTCTTATTTTAAAAAATATTTTATATCAAAGGTTTTTTTTACGTATCACATCATTATTTCAAGATCTTATAGCAGACGAGAGCAGACTCCTTCATTATTTTTTATAAAAAAGCTCTTACAATTAATCTTGAGAATTTAATTAATATATAATTATTTCTATATCCTCATAAAGTACCACTGTGTGCGTTAATTAAAAAAAATCAGCTCCACGCAGGGTAGGCAGAGAGAACCTAATGTTAAAACACTCCGTTAGCCGCTTTACGATGAATATTTTGAGGCCTTGCGTGTTGAGTGGCATAACTTAATCCCGAGCTTATAGCCTTGGTCCCAGAGCGAAGAAATTAAAATAATAATATACATATCGACGAAGTGGTGATCGAACCCACAACTGTCACGTTACGGTTACATCCTTGAACCCTTGCGCCGCGACGGCCTCAAATGCTAGATTAATTATAATCAAAATATCGGAAGGAGAGAATAATTTTTTATCTAATAATTATTTGAAAAGATTCTTACTAATGAGCGGAGTTTTTTCAGTAGGTGGCAGGGTATCTCTGATAGTCATTAGAAATACTGTCATAGATAGTAGAGCACTTATTCCCAAAGTGACTTTTTCTCCAGACTCTGACGGCACATAAAATACCAGAAGGGCTGCGGAAAAATAAATCGTTATCACGTAAACTTGTATAGAAAAAACCAAGGCATTTTTATATAGAAAATATCAGTTTTTCTATTCGTCCTAAATAAAAAGTATCAATTTATTCAGTATACTATTTAAGCATGACTCTTTCTTTGGAATGGTGATATAGAGTATATTATATAGATAATTATTGAGTTTTATATTTCCATCCATAATGGAGAAAAGGTCTTCCATTTTTTTTATAATAAGAAATAAAAGAATAAGAAATTATTATTATAAACAACATTCTTTAATTTTAGACTTTGTGAAATATTTAAATCGTTTAGTTAATTTGTTAAATTAGCAAAGAAATTCCTGTCTGTAATTAAGACCAGCCTTTACAAACTCATCTGAAGTAAATCGTTGGAAATATCGCTGAGAAATGAATTCAATTTCAAATCGATTTGCTTTATTAGGTGCTATGGAGTTGGTAACAAAACAATTACTTATGCTTGCCTAAGCCTATTGAGAAATTTTATGACAATAATATTTTACATCTGATTCTGTTATTAAAGGTTAGACCTATATTCTGCTAATAGCAGGGTAGGAATTCCAAATTGTGGTAGCATTGCGTGATAAGTAGTGGAACTCAACGCCGCGCTTTACTCCGACACTAGAGCGAAGAAAGTAAAATATTAAACATATCATTTCCTCGAGTAAGAATTAAACTCACAACCTATTGGGCTTATAGTCACAAACTTGTGCCTCTGAGCCACGACTGGCCTCATCTATTGTATCAAAAAATTTATGTATTTGTACCAAGTATCATAAATGAAGAGAAGGAACATAGACAATAATATATTTACTAAGTGTTATTTAATATAAAGATGAATACAGTACGTAATACCTACTCACTATACAAACCTAACTTAAACTATTATATATATATTATATACCTACTATATGTAATTTTAAGTATTTTCTTTTATATCTCTACATTGGTTTCAGTAACAACAGTAATTAAAAAGAAATGTGCGAAATACGAGAAACTTTGCTTTTGTTACGTTTTTTAATAAAAGAAACAAGGAACAATACATGGAATTAATTTTGATTCCCTATTGCGACTGTGGATCACTCATGGAAAATATCTGACACACTTTCATAAATTGCTCGCGAATCGATTTAATAAGGCCACAAAAATATTTATTAAACACTATCAGAAAAATATTTATTTAACTAAAAGTTGAAAATTACTTCTGAACCGCTAGGCCGTCGTAAAATAATGAGGCCATCGTGGCTTAGAGACACAAGCGTGAGGCTCTAAAGCGACAGGTCGTGGGTTCGATTTTCTCTCGGGTGGAAGATTTATTTATAAATTTTTTTTTTCGCTTTGAAACCAAGGCAAAAGCGCGGCGTTGAGTTTCGCTACTCGACACGCAATACCTCGAAAGTTCGGCGGAAAGTGGAGAACGGATTGTCTCGAAGCGTTACGGAGGTACTTAACGCTGCACTTTACCCAGAATAATCAAAAATACTTTCGCATTAAATATATATTATCTTCGAGCGGGAATCGAACCCACTACCGCTTTTATATTATTTTTTTTTAATATTGCTCGAGAATCGATTTAATAAGATCACAAAATATTCATTAAACACTATCTGAAAAGTTATAATTCAACTAAAAGTTAAAATTACTTCTGAACCTCCTTCACGCAAAACTTACTTCTAAACGGTAATCCTACACCGTAGAGAATTAAATCAAACAAATTCAATTATCCCAAATGAAAAAGTAACTACAATTTTAACTGCTAAGAACTATACGTATTTTAAGGCTACGTATGTCAACAGAGTAGTTCGCTTACATTGAAAAAATAGAGTCTGTATTCATATACCTACACATTAGACATATTCTTTATATGCGTCATTCATTTCAATTACATTTTCTTTAGTTTCACGCTGTCTCTGTAGAGGGAGCCTAGTGCTTAATCACTCCACTTCCCACTTTACGCTGAATTCTGGTGGCATTACGTATTGAGTGGTGGAACTCAACGTCACGCTTTGTTTTGACATCAGAGCGAAGAGATGAAAATATTAAATAATTCATTTTCTCGGATGGGAATCAAACCAACAAACTGTCACACGTCACACGTAAATGCACCAAGAATAGCCTCTTTTTTTCAATATTTGTCTATTTAAATATTTAAAGAATTGTAGAGTACAATAAAATACTAGTAAACAATAATATCCTTCAGTACACTATGTACTACGGCGTCAGCTGTAAGAGCGTATAATGTCCGTTATCACTTTATCAACCTGTCCAGCTCTTAGACAAAGGATAAATTTCTATATCTACTGGCTAATTTGTTAGAAGAACTTTATTTTCTATTAAACTGTACATTATATTTATGTTGTATTTAGTTACCTTCATTTTGAGATTTGTGGGTCAAATAAAAAAGGTGTTTTTCCCTAATCGAGACTAAAAATATAATACTATTTTTTTTATTTATACGAATTTAATTATATGATCTTTTCAAATAATAGCTGTTACATGTCGAATAAAAATATGTTTTTAAATAATTAGGGTTCAACTTAATAACAGAAAATAGAGTCGTCAATTTCTATAACATGTATGTGGGAACATCCAGTAGTACATCCAATTTAAGTTTATCGGTTTTTTTTCATTAATTTTATTTTTTTATAGATATTATAGAAAAAAATCTTATAAAAGATTTTTTAATGAACTTGAACTTTGAATTTTTTCTCATTATTCCTCAACGACGTTTTCCGATTCCGTCAGATTATAGAGATTTGATTATGAACTTTAATCATTTGTGTAAGAGCCCGATATAGTATCTTGCTGGCCAATCCAAAGCTAATAAAGCGATTTCACTTAAGTAAGATATTCCTGAATGTTAATACAAAGACTATATCTACATAATTCGTATTAATATTTCATAAATTATCTTTAATACTTAATGAATTTCCTAAACAAAAGCTAAAACATAATCAAAACACCGAATTTCAAAACTAACTTACTTAAACTTAACAAAAAAACTAATTCTAATTTTACATTCAGCTTCACGCAGTGAGGCAGAAGGAATCTAGTGTTAAGACACTCCGTTCCCCACTTTCCGCCGATTTCTGGAGGCATTGCGTGTTGAGTGGCGGAACTTAACGCCGCCTTTGCCTCGACACCGAAGCAAAGAAATGGAAATATACATTTTAATATATATTTCATTATCTCGAGTGGGGATCGAATTCACAACCATTCTGTTTTACAGTCATACTTTGTGCCCTTGAGCCACGACTGGCCTCTTCTAATGTTCTAAGTTCGCCTTTTATATTATATTTATAACAACAGTACAATTTTATTAAAATCTACTTACCGATTCCATTTATAAGAAGACATGGCAGAATTAAATTAAACACATAAAACATTGGACGACGTCGCAGCTTGATAATATAAGTGATATCGGGATAGGGCTCCACGCAACATGAATAGTATTGATTGTGCCTAATCGCTTCAAAGCTTACGAGATCGAATTCACCGTTCGTCTGATAATTTGTAGTGTCACCTTCGTCAAACTGTTTTTTGAGATCCAACTGTTGGAAAAATAGAAAATAAAATTTAGAGCAACTTAAAATATGTAGAAGTAGTTTTAAAGTATTCTCGTTTTTTTTTTCAATTTTACTTAAACAAAATTAAATTTGATTTTCTCATTTAATTTCTATATATGATTCAACAAACGATTTTTTATACATGGTATACATTTTTTTAATCTATTAAGCTTTTAAGCTTTTCATGAAGCATTCGAATGTTTGTGCATACGAATTCAGTTTTTTTTTAATATTTTTTATTAGCCGTTTCACTTAGCTCAAAGCTTAAAATACTTATAAAAATTGCAATTAAAAAATGTACAAAATATTAAACGTAGAAATCTTTTAAAATTTTATTAATAAAACGTGAGAACGCGGTTGTTTTGCTATTGGCTGTTTAAATGATGATGGATATATCTCACTAAAACAGCTATAGTATTATGTCGTATTTATAAATATTTATATTTTCATTTCTTCAGTATGTTGTCAAGGTAAAGCGCGGCATTGAGTTCCGCCACTGAATAAGCAATTTCTCTAGAATTAGGCGGAAAATGAGGTATGGAGTGTCTTAACACTGGAACCTAGTGTTAACTCTGCCTACCCTGCTGTGTGCGGGATACATAGTGAAGCTGATTATGTTTACAAAATAAGTAGGTAAGTTTCATTAATTGCCATTAATTACCATTTTTGCCACTCAATATGCAATGTATTTAACTAATTAGATAAAAAATAGAGTACGTGCAAGGAGTAACTTTAAAACAAAGTAAATTTTTTTTACAGTTCATTGTTATCAAAATATGTTAAAAAAAATAAACATACAGCTTAATAAAGTAAATTCATTTTCTTCATAACATGCTCCCGATCGACAAGAACTCAGAACTTTACCATTGTTATTGAAAAGGAAATAAAAATTGCAAGTGAAGCGCGCGCTTTAATCGGCTTAGATCCATAGAGTATAAAGCGATCAAGTTTTTTTTTAAATAGAACGATTTTTTTTCATGTTACAAATTTATGATGCATCTTCTATATTATCAGAAAATAATATTTTTAGCTTGATCTTTCTCGCAACGTGGATATAAATAACAAAGTTTTTAACTATATTTTTTGTGAGTAAATCTTTTAGTTAAGTAATTTATACAAAAAAAAATGTTTTTTCAAAATTTACAATTTCTAATATAATAGCTTCAAAATTTATAATTTCAAATATAGTAGCTCAAAAGTTTATTTGATATGATGTTAAATAGAGTTACCTAAAACCTTCATAGATTTGTTAAGGGTAAATAATGATCCTTTGGCATTTCAGTAGTCAAAGTCGAGTAAAGCAAATGCAATGAATCTTTTCATTGTTTGATGTTGTAAATATAAACCTTTTGCCTATGGCCATAGGCCTTTGGCGAGAACAAATCGCTTCTGGTGTGGAATTACAAGACATTTCTATATTATTACCTATATTTTATAAAAAGGAAAAACATAAGAAAACTCTATATATTCTGCAAATAAATATTTGATATTTAGCATTTGTATTATGACTATTTTTTACACCTGTTTCACATCAACGTGATAGGCATATAGAATATTGAATTGAAAAAATTGAACAAAGAACTTTGTTCTACAGCTCCTTTCTACGGTATTTATAAATAGTTCACACCAAACGTCACGTGTCATCGTCATCGTTATGTTATACATTTCTTCACTTACATAGTGATTTTAATAAATATATGTATGTACATTGCACACATGTTACATACTCATTTTTTTTTGTCTTCACCCCTCTCACAAGACCTCAACATACTCGTATACCTTACCTTTTCCTATTTAGTGTATTAAAAATGAATAAATGTGTCAATAATAACACAATATATCTACTATTTAAAAAATAAATAAATCACCTTCACGCTGTATCCCGCCCATAGCAGGGTAGGCAGAGGGAACCTAGTGTTAAGACACTCCGTTCCTCACTTTCTGCCGAATTCTGCAAGCATTGCGTGATGAGTGGCAGAACTCAACGCCGCGCTTAACCTCGACACCAGAACGAAGAAATGGAAATATAAATTTAAGTAAATATTTCATCTCCTCGAGTGGGGATCGAACCCACAACCAGTCGGTTTTACAGTCACACTTCGTGCCGCTGCGCCACGACTGGTCTCAATATACTATTTACAACAAAGATTTACTTCTACCTTTGAAATAAAAATATGATTGTCATATTATATTAGAGTTTCCTAATATTGTGTTACAAAAGAACAAATAACAAAAGAGAATTACAATTGCGGTTAATATTATACTCGTTACGTAATTTACGGAAACAGATAATAAGAAGTCTTTTTGAGTTTTGTCTTCATTATTACCCAAAATGTACGACAAGTAAATATCTACAAGGAGATTTGATAAATAAAGCCTCTTTTACCTTTAGGAGATTGTATGAAAATTGCATTTTCAATTTGCTCTTTGAATAACTACATAAAAATTTATATATGAGATATGTTTAAAGGTATATCAGAATAGTATACCTTATAAGATCCATTATAAGATATGTAAAATTGAGCTAAAAAACAAAAAATATATTTTTTTTGTAATAAATCAAATTTAAGCAATTTTTATTATGAGAATAAATATAATCGTTAAAGATTGTGAATAAATTGACTCCTTATTCAAATAGTTTATATATTAAATGGCTTCAGCATAAAATAATCAGCATAAATTTTGATCCAAAATATTTCAGTTTGCTTTCCTTACGACAATAGAATTACGAAAAGTTTCCCCGAAAAAAATGTTTCTAGCGAAAAATATCGTCGCATGAAAGCGTAGTATCATTTTGTAGTCTTTCAACTGAAAAGTCCATCCAGTGAACTTTGAGTCTATTATTAACTAAATGACAGCGAGCTCGATTTTTTCCTTTGGTAGGTACTTAAAAATTCTACAGAATTCCTACTAACTTTTAATCATCATCTGAATTTTATTGTTCTCTTGAAATGTTAGTTGTAATCTCTACATTTTTATGAACAAAATGTTTAGCCAACTAGTATTTGCTCCAAAAATGTGAAACAGTTTCAAAGTAAATAACAAATGCATTTTTGTTTTTCTATTACAATATAATGCTTTTGCCTTGACACAAGCCCACTCTGATCTACAATGAACATTTGACATTTGCTGTCTAATAATAACAAGTATAAAAACATGATATGTATAAATATAATTTTCCATAAATTAAAACGGTCAGACAATCCTTTTTAATCCCACGTAGACCGACGACGACGTAGAGAGAGAACTTTTTATTGTTCAGTCGTGATGAATGTGTTACAGGCGATGAGCATTAGAAAAAATAACGAGCATGTTAAAATATGACTTTTGTAGTACTCCAAACAGAAAACAATCACATTTGTTCTGTATTGTTTAACTCACATGCATAATATTTATTTTCCAAATCTAAATATAATCTCACTAATACGAGTACAAACAATAGCTGCTAAGCTATGATTATTATTACAAAAAAAATGTACAATTAAAAAAATAAAATAAAATCAGCTTCACGCTGTATCCCGCACACAGCAGGGTAGGCAGAGGGAACCTAGTGTAAGACACTCCCTTCCACACTTTCTGCCGAATTCTGGAGGCATTGCGTGTTACATGGCAGAACTTAACGCCGCGCTTTGCCTCGACACCAGAGTAAAGAAATGGAAATATAAATTTAAGTAAATATTTTATCTCCTCGAGTGGTGATCGAACCTACAACCAGTCGGTTTTACAGTCACACTTTGTGCCGCTGCGCCACGACTGGCCTCTAACTATTTTAAAATTAAATATTAAAAAGTTTAATGAAAACAAGTTTGCCAATGTACCTATTATTGTATTATTTAAAAAATATGCCTTATATTAAATATATTGTTATATTGCCTAAACTTATATTATATCTTCTACTGATACTTTAAGTTAACAAAGCATTATGATCTATAGAAGTGATAAAGCTGTGACTTTCCCACAAAATATTTTCTCATTTTTTCTTACAATATTTATTTAGTCACTTCAATTTAGGAAGGTGTTTAAAGAAGGATAATGTCCTTACTGTTGAAGTTATCCTGGCAAGAATTTATCATTTGTGTATATAAGTTTATATTTTTTACATATAATATAGAAAAAAAATAGAATTATTTAATTAACCTGTAAATGTATATTGGGGAACGGAAGTGTCTTAATGAGAACCGAGTATATTAACACTACGTCCCCAGATTCCCTCTACCTACCCTGTTATGTGCTGGATTGTCAGTAATTAATATTAAAAGTGTTTTGATCGAACACAGATATTACACAGGAAAATAAAGAACATAGGTATTATAATATGTAATACATATTTGTGTATATAAAAAGAACAAATCGGCTTATACTAGCTCTGATTGATGCTTGATTGATTCTTACCTGGAAGCCATCGTAAGTCCAAGAAGCCCATTTCATTGTACAAAGTTGGATATCGAAAGGAAATTGTTCGACATTAATATCGCAGACTGATACGTAGATCCCGTGACTTAGCCAAGTCACCTCTCCTGTATTTTTTACAATCACATTCGTATTTATCACCGCTGAACGATAGTTTGGGTCCGCGCTAAAATTAAGTCGAATTATTTTATATTAAATATTTCACTTTATATTCAATATGAAAATTTGAAGCTATTAGCTTTCTAAAACACAATTAAAATAAAAATTTGAAGCTATTAGCTTTCTAAAACACAATTAAAATAAAAATTTGAAGCTATTAGCTTTCTAAAACACAATTAAAATAAAAATTTGAAGCTATTAGCTTTCTAAAACACAATTAGTTGTTAAATAAAATAAACATAAATAACAGTTAAATCAGAACGTTACTTACTTGTGAGGCCGACGTGGCGCTGTAGCACAAACGTGTGACTGTATACGCGACGGTTATGGGTGCGATTCACATTCAGGGTATTGAGTTATTTAATATTTTCATTATTTAATATTTCCATTTTCTCGCTTTAGTAAAAAGACAAAGCGCGGCGTTAAGTTCCCCCACTCAACACGCAATGAAAAATGAGGCAAAAACTCACTTGTTGTACAAAATAATATCAGGCTTCCATACTCTTTCATATGGTATCCTTATAACACTGATGCCGTCAAATTCACTGATATTCCACCGTAGATGATGGTCTGTCCATATTTGCGTAATCCAACAATTTGTCGTGAGCAGCTGGTCTTTTTCCTCCTGCGTAGTAAAATATATATTTTATTATCCAGATCCGAATTTTGTATCGTAAAGCTTTTCTTATAAAGAAAAAAGGTTACATCCTTCCTAATAATACAAAATATTAGTGAGGATGTAACCTTCCAGATTTCTGGGATGGACTTGTGAACAATATATTGTCAGATCCAAAAGAAAATAACAATAATATCGGCTTGAGAATCACTGATGTAAACTATCCACTACATTTCACGTACATACTTAAATATATCTGATACACATTTGAGAAATTGTTTTAGAAAAGATTTTGATACGTGTTAAAGTTAAAAAGCCTTAAATCAGAATAATAATGAAAATAACCATTGGAGGTATAAAATAAATAACATGTCCTTATAGTTTCAATTCCACAAACGAAATTTATAAATTTTATATTAAAGTACATTAGTTATAAAACTTACATTTTGCCTAATATTAAATTGTCGGAGGTTTGTGGAAGTGAACGTGCCGTTTGCAGGATAATTTTAATTTAAGTGTGTCGAACTAGAATTCCTACCGTGATGAAATATTCCCCTAAAA
>DWQW01007011.1:0-15544 GCA_018249695.1 Heliconius erato demophoon | reverse complement strand
GTAAGAGCGTACCGGTGCGCTTGACGATGTCGACGAGGCGCTGCAGCGCGCGGCGCGGGCTGGCGGGCGGCGACGCCAGCGGCCGGCTCTCCTCCCACTCCAGCACGTCGTGCAGCGAGTGCTTGCGAACACGGGGCGCGCCTGAGGGCACAGCGGCTGGTTACATACACTAACTAACTAGGTAAGAGCGTACCGGTGCGCTTGACGATGTCGACGAGGCGCTGCAGCGCGCGGCGCGGGCTGGCGGGCGGCGACGCCAGCGGCCGGCTCTCCTCCCACTCCAGCACGTCGTGCAGCGAGTGCTTGCGCCGCAGCGCGCCTAAGGGCAAAGCGATTCGAAACGTGTTACGCCAAAATATCTATATAATTTGGCAAAACACTTTGGCATATCTCAAAATTTCATTAACTAATTTCTAGTTCGTAGGCGGCCGCTCATTTCTAGTTAATTTTCCTAGAAATTCAAGCAAGATCTGTAATTTTTTATTATATGAATGTACTTTATCATTACCAAATGAAGAAAAAAGGTTCAAAGTGTGGTCGCTTCAACGCATTAATTCCTTTGATGTACCACCACTGGAGCTATCATCTAACTAACATCGAAGGGCATTTCCAAACGAGTTTAATATACATAATTTTGCCACCGCTTCAAATAAAACTCATACAAATTCCTTGCGTTCCAATTCCCTTAATGTTTCACATATAGGCCAAACTTTTGTTTTTTATATTTTAGCAATAACTTTCTTTTGCTTCCCACATCGATATATTATCTAGCAACAATTTAGTAGAGGATTTTTTTTATACAGAGTGGAAGAGGCAGCGCTCCTTTTACGGAAACAGCATATAGGGTAAAATATTTCAAACCTGGTATAGGTTTGAAATATTTTACCCTTTACCCTAAATAAATTAATCAAGATGCCTCAACAGTTTGAACGTAGGATTTTTTTTTCATTTCACGATTTTTATCCATACAGTAGAAACTCGATTAACCAGACTAATTGTTGTTGGTAGGGATTCGGATAATCGAAAATCCGGATAATCCAAAGTATGGAAAATCGGGTAATCGGGTATTTAGAACATGTAAGTATGCACATACGTTGGGATATAAATTTAATTAAAACAACTAATACATAAAGTGAAAATCAATGTTTATTAAGATATCTTAAGATGTACGACGATGGGACGCGGCGCAGGCGGGGTGATGCCAGATTCGACACGTTCATGCTTGCATTGATACGACTTGTAGGTTTTAGGACATTTAGTAGGACATTTAATACAGTTGGTCTGTAGTCCGGATAATCGCGAATCCGTATAACTGAGGGCCTGATAATAGAGTTTCTACTGTACCTGTATTTCGTGTGACGCGATTACGTATAGATCCCAATAACATAAACACTTACTACTACAAAAATACTACTAAAGGTTAAACAACTTTTAAATTTATCACCAATATCTACGACTCGATTTCGGAATGAGCCGTGTGCGGGGGTGTTCCTTTGATAAGTTTATGTGTGCGTGCGCCGTCCTTATAAATGGCGTTTTATTTTAAAATGATAATTTTGTTATTTATTTTGTTTGAAAAAATTACTTTTTCATTTTTGGAAATTTATTTTTTTCTGATTTATGTTAGGTTATTACAGAGTAGTTAAAACGGCCGTTTCATTTAAAGTGGTGCTTACACTTCCACCCTGTATATTGTTATTATAATTGTTGATTGGCTGAATATTTTGATTACACAAACTAACGTATGGCTGTTTTTATTTATATTTTTTTTCTTAATTTTACAAACTTGAAATACGTTTGAAGAATCCTTTAATTGCGCAATGAAAGCTAAATCTAAGTAAAAAGATTACATTGTTTTATCTATTAAAGCCAATGTCTTACAACATAACAGATAAATGATATCAGGCAAACTGATAAAATAATGCATTATTGGGTAACATGGATTTAGATATTATGTAGATCACCATTATCAATTTTGCAGCATTAAACATTAAAAAAAAGTTATTACATTAAATTACAATTATAAAAATGTAAATGAGATCAGATAGCATTTTTACTGAGAAAATATATATTTTTTTGGAAATTATAATCTTAATTTGAATTCTAATTTTCGAATTTTTCAATTTCGGATTTGAATCTATAGTCTTAATTAGGACTGCTACAAAAATAAAGTTTGTTAGGCGGTCATTCTATAGCATCACAGCGTCTAATTGTATGTTGTTTTATGTATCGTCTAAGGCGACGGATGTAAATTATTTTCATTTCCACATTTAAAAGCGCGAGCTCGAGGTCCGTCACCGTTCAGTGTTTTTTTCAGCTTGACCGAAATGAGTATTAACTTAACACTAAATACCTTCTGAATGTCCTATGTGTGACAGTACAGTATGAAGCAAAGACAAAAAAATCATATTCATACCTGAAGGTAATGTACAACTGCTGCTCATTCCATCATTCATATGTTTGTATGAGGTCCCATTCAATGGCACGCCAAGTTTAGTTGGTTCTGTTTCAGGTCTTTGGATCTATATGAAATAAACAAAAATAATAAATTTTAACAAATAGTTTTGAAGTGTAATTTTATTGAAAAAAAAGGAGTGATTCAGCATTATAGCTTATTCACTTATACACAAAGATGGCCAGATAAAACCTCGAGATACTCCGTTTTACATTACGTATTTAGTGGCGGTTCTCAACGCCGCGCTTTGTCTTACCTTCCAAGTGGTGATCGAACCCACAACCATGTCGTTAATAATCAGACGCTACCACAATGCCCACAATAACATAAAATTAAAATAATATATTTCACAATTCACCTGGTGTTTATCTAGCACATGATTAAGTTCTTCTATAAATGGCGTTCTGTGAGGTAGTATCGGCAGTTCCTCCGGCAACTGTATGTCTGGCTTGTCTATATCTACTAAACAGAGTGTCGCTTCTGAACTGAGGGCGATATTACGCGGACCATTACTGCCTATCGTGACTGCTGCACTATCCGCATGGAGACCTATAAAGATATTATAATTATTTATAGCTAGCTAGCTTCACGTTTAATCACGCAGTAGGCAGAAAAACTTTTTTTTCTTTTTTTTTATTATGTAAAAGGACATGGCAAACGCGCGTTCGAGTCACCTGATGGTAAGTGACTACCGCCGCCCACGACCCCGTGCAACACCAGAGGAGCTACAGGTGCGTTGCCGGCCGACAAGGTGGGTTGGGCGCCGGAGCCCGGCATTACCTGATGCGAAACGCAGTGGCATAAAGCCACTACTTCACGCCAGTTTTAAAAGCCGGGAGTGGTAATGTTCCGGTCGAGTCTGCCCATGCGTGTTGCCATTGCTGGCGACGTGACTCTACCACATGTACTTTAGTCGCCTCTTACGACACCACCAGTACCAGGATGATCCTATTCTAGGCCGGGATCACACGGCTTAGTGTCAAGACACTCTGTTCTTGATTTTATATCTGAATTCAGTCTGTGCGTGCGTTGCGTTCAATTCATGCGTATTGAAGGGAGGAGCCCAAACAGTATGACCTTGGCAGCAAGACAAAATGCAAGAAAATACTTTTAAGCGTATTTGCTTTAGTGTTTTTGATCTAAAATTTTTAACTATAATAAATTTTTATGATTATTTATTTTGAATTATATTTTCAATTTTTTTCATAAATTATATTCTACCCAACAAATTGTGAGAAATGAAAAAATAAAAAAAGACAGTTTGCTATTAAATATTATAAAGAATATTAAGCCAAAATAATTACCCATAACAAACGGCACAGGAGCATCTAAGAAGTGATGTAAAGGAGAGGGCAATATCGGTACATATACATGCGCCCAAGTGAATGGTAGCAAAAGAGATACAATACACTCAGCGACCAACATCAACTTATTGAAATCTGTAAACCAAGAATTTTTATGTATTTATATAATTGTGACGTGTGTTGACGACACCTTAAGGTTAGGTTTATAACTTTTGTGCATTGTACACTCGGAAATAAAATTATGAAAAATAAGAAAAATCAAATTTGTGCTATCTTCTACAACATCTGACTTAGCGGCCATGACTCGTTGCAATTTATTTTTGTTTTTTTATACAATAACATATTGGAATTTATGTAATTTATTATCTATATAGTGTATGTAGTGTTTATTTTGTCCGCTTTGATATATAAAATATAATTGTGATTTTAAGATTAAAATAGTGTTTAGTTTAGTGTGTGTGTGTGTGTTTAAGTATATAACTTGAAGGTTTACATATCAATTATTTTTTATTTTATATTTCCTAATTAACATAAAGGTTGTCTGGAAGAAGTCACTAATTAGAGATAAGCCTTTCCTTTTTGTATTTTATAAAATGTTATTTGTTTTTATTTACTGGTTATTAGTTCTAGTTCTGCTTTGTATTTTACATTTATGATGTACAGTGAAGTATATCTAAATAAATAACATTTATATAAAGGGAAAAGGGGTGTACTGAACCCACATCTCTTGGAAATCATCCAATGGTTCCCAAGAAGCACTGTTTATATGTTACTTTTAACTAATTAGAAAAAAGTATTGTGAAATAACATTTTAAAAATGTCTAAAGTAACAAATTATAAAAAAATTTATACCACTAGATCTTAAAAGCACTTGATGTTCTAATAGAACACATGTAAAAAGCTGCACCACACATTCCACACCAAGATGAGAAAACATTACCCGAAGTGGATAATCTAATAGGGGCAGCTCCTCTGGTGCATTTGGCATTCTTATCACCTGCAAACATGATTATTTTTATTAATAAAAAAAATGTGTACATTATAATGTTGTGATTCATTCGCTGTATCCCGCATACAGTAGGGTAGGCAGAGGACCTGGGCACCTAGTATTGTGACATTCCTCTTCCCATTAAAACACTTCCTTTCCCTACTTTTCATCAAATTCTTGAGGCATTGAATGTTCAGTGGTGGAACGCAACGCCACTTTGTCTCATTGCCGGAGCAAGAAGACAAAAAAATTTAACATATAATTCATCCAACTGGGATTCAAACCAACAACTGTCGCGTTTGCAGTCAAACGCTTGGGCCCCTGCCCGGCCACAATGGCCATCTAATTGGAGATTGGATCCACAATTAACATTTTTACTGTCACACTGTCCCACTGTACTACCATAACAATATACCATGGCCAAAAAATAACAATTATTTTTTAATAAAACTACTGGTACTTACTACTGGTATTGGATCCAAATGTGGCTCAGATGGTGGAACATAAAGACGTAAAGCTTGTCCTGGCAATGGCACTGGTACTTCATATAAAAGATTATAGACATAGGACTCAGGACTTAGTCCGGGTCCTGGCTGTCTTGGCAATGACCTAATAATGTCAAGTTATTTTTTTATACATATTTGTAAAAAATATTTGATTATGTCATATAAAAGTTACACTAACCTAAATAAATTCTCTAAAAATAATTGTGCTACCCTAACATAAGGGTATTGACATATAAGTGCTATACTTTTGGCTACATAGAGTTTGTCTTTGGTTATATCATAATAAGTTAGTACTGCTCCAGAATGAGGTGCCAATTTAAATGATCTTGGTAATGATCGGGAACTTTCTTTGCCTGATCCCTTTCTATTCCCTGGAGGAGTTTGCCCACTTGACAATTCAGTAATATACATTGCCTGTAAAAAATAATTTTATTATAAACAATTTTTCAATTTTTTTTTTAAAAATATATATATATATATATATATATTTGCAGTTGTATGCTGGATGAACTATAAATTGTCAAAAAAATATATATTTTAAAACATCATATTGCAAATCTTTCATAATCTTGACTTTACTGTAATATTATATATCTATACTAAAAACTAAAGTTCCTATCCTCAACATAGAGTGAAAATCATAAACAATGCTTTAATAATAGGTTAATATTTTAAATGTATGTTTAAATATTCAAATTAATAATTTAAATGTGTGTTAAAAATATTCAAAAGAGATTCAAACACAGCAGACAAATAACACAAAAGAGTAGGTAGAAGAACTATATTTATTCTATTTCTATCTACTTATTTTGATCTCAATAATTAGTTGTATTATCATTCTTCTATTCAAAAATTTATTCTGGAATTCTCAACAAATATGGATGGTCACAAAGCTCAACTGTGCTGGTAAATCACTTTTGATATCTTATGCCCCATTTAGGGGAAATACAATGTCAAACTTCATAAATCACAAAAAACTTACCTGTAGGGTATGCATGGCACTGCATATATTCCTATTTCTAACTTCTTCATAAAACATAAGACTGAATCCATAGTACCTAGATGCATTTTCTCTTGTCACAACAAAACTATGAAACTTTGGTTCTAAAGAATGTTTTTGTGTTCTAAATTGTAGACCAGCTGGTAAACAAAGCTACAAAAACATAAGAAAAATCATAGTAATAGAGATCATATTCTTTTAGCACTTATTATTTTCTAAGTTAGCACATTATAAGGTAGAAAGAAAGTCATAAATATAATGATAAATTTACCATACACACTGCATGTTCATCAAACTGATTGCTGTTGACATTATCTGGATAGTGAGCTAATACTTTTCCTTTGTATGAACGATCTAGTGGAGATATATGTAAATTATCCCCTAAAAATAATATTTGTTTTTGTTATATATTTATGTTTAAATTATATGAAATACATAATAAAGAATCATTCAAATTACCACTTAATCTATCGGTTTCTAAACCTGAATCAAAATCAAGTCCACATATTACAAAATAATCAGCAAAACGACAACCAACAGAAAGATCTGAGACAGACATATTCATATCGACCCGTTATTTATATTTGAGACACTTTCTCTTCCAGATATTGTTTCTCAGACTTTGCCATACCATTGTTTACTAGTAGAAAGCCACAATTGAAACCAAAACGTAATTACACTGATGACTATTACTAAATATTTTCATTATGTATATAAAATGATAAATGTAAGAGTAAACATAATGTTTTTTTTAAAACTAATAAGACAAATCACCAAGACACAAAAATGATATTCTGCATTTGACAGAATTTAAAAATAGTGATGTAAGAATCGATAATGAAAAGTCGATAATTATAAGCTATATTTTTAGAACTTGTAACACTTGCATTAATGAAATGCAAACTTTTTTTTGAAATTCCAAACAAAAACGTTTCTAATACAAAAAAAAATACACGTACGGTATGAAATTAATAATTTAAATGAGAAATATATTGTATTTGCTGTACTAAGATATAATTTTGCATAAAGGCTCACTTCTATAAAAATTATAATAACATACGTAAAAAAAATATAACTTTTGATTGTAAGCATATAATATAATAATATAAAGCATTTTTTTTAGTAGATATGTTTTTCGCAATATCTTAATTAAGGTTAAATATCTTATTTTGAATTGTGCTTAAATGAAAATAAATAAAACTTAATATTTCAGTACGGTAGTGTTAATTTTTTTATGGTAGTACCATACATTATAAAAACTTTGAAACTTTACAACCAAAGATTGATATTTATCTGTCAGTTGTTATAATTTTTAGTCTGTATTCATTCCTCAACCAATCGAATGGGGTCCTAAGTTTTTAAATTGTAATTTAATCTTTGGTTTGTTAGGATGTCAGTGGGGTGTGCACTTACGTTTTGTATGCTTTTTCAACTAAATATTTTTTCTTATGTATGTTAGCGTAGAGTTTACTATTTAGCATAAGTTTTTGTGATTTTACTAATATTTTGTAAAGAAATATAATTCCCTTTTTCTGTGATACACTTATTATTTTAGCCAAAATAGCAAAGCCCAAGGTAATTGCAAATATTTTTTATTAAGTAAATTTAAAAATAAAACCTTTATGAAATTAGAGCTTATAAATAAGATAACTTAAATACATTTTTCATATATGATATTTTCATAATTTACATTTAATAAAACTTTTAATTTATCAAGGTAACGAGTACTTATATCATAAATATAATTTGCTGTGCGATCTCCTTGTTTAAATTGTAGTATCATTCATTTCCCGCATTAATAATCATTTTGAACACATTTTGGCAGCATCAGTTAAGATTACTTGAAGTATAGAATCTTTATGATTCCTTTTATATATTAGTAAATTATTGGTTTCAGAATGCTTAGAGGAAGAGTGCAACATTTTCTCCATTGTACATTTTTTATATCTTTTATATATTTATTCTTAGTGTTTGTGGGTGCAATCAGCTTAGATGAAAAAGAAAAACCTTATGTTGACCCTTGGGAGTCTTATGGGGTCTATGGAGCTCTTATGTTGTATATTTTAAGATTTCTTACATTGCTAACAATACCCCAAGTCCTATGCAATTTTGGGGGGTTAATATTGTTCAATGCATTCCCAGGAAAAGTGAAATTAAAAGGATCTCCATTGCTTGCACCATTTATTTGTATTAGAGTGGTCACAAGAGGTGATTTTCCAAATCTTGTAAAAGATAATGTATCAAGAAACCTCAACATGTGTATAGATGTTGGAATGGAGAATTTTATGATTGAAGTGGTAACAGATAAAGCTATCAATTTATCCCAGCATAGAAGAGTAAGGGAAGTTGTAGTTCCTGCTGAATATAAAACAAAAACTGGAGCATTGTTTAAAGCTAGAGCTTTACAGTATTGCTTGGAGGATAATGTCAATATTTTGGCAGACACAGATTGGATTGTACATTTGGATGAGGAGACATTGTTAACAGAAAATTCTGTCCGTGGGATATTAAATTTTGTTTTAGATGGCCAACACCAATTTGGCCAAGGATTAATTACCTATGCAAATGAGAATATTGTCAATTGGCTGACAACACTCGCTGATAGTTTTAGAGTTGCTGATGATATGGGAAAACTAAAATTTCAGTTTTATATATTTCACAAACCTCTCTTTAGTTGGAAGGGTTCTTATGTAGTAACTCAAGTGTGTATATTTATTTATACTTTCTTACTTAACAAAACTGTATTTTAGCATTTTCTATAATTATATAATTTATTACTTCAGGTATGTGCAGAGAAGAAAGTGTCATTTGATAATGGACTTGATGGTTCAGTAGCAGAAGACTGTTACTTTGCAATGAAGGCTTATGTAGAGGGTTACAGTTTCAATTTTATTGAAGGAGAAATGTGGGAAAAATCACCTTTCACACTTTGGGATTTTATGCAGCAAAGAAAAAGATGGATCCAAGGTATTTTGTTAGTTGTTCATTCTGAGGAAATACCATTTTTAAAGAAGGTATTTTTGGCAATATCTTGTTATTCATGGGTAACACTGCCTTTTTCTACAAGCAATATGCTATTAGCTGCAATTTGTCCAATACCATGTCCTCACTTTTTAGATTTATTGTGTGGGTTTATAGGAGCAGTTAATATTTATATGTATATATTTGGTGTAATAAAATCATTTCCTATTCATAGATTCGGCCCACTAAAATTCATTTTATTTATTGGTGGAGCTTTGGCTACCATTCCATTTAATGTGGTTATTGAAAATATTGCTGTTATATGGGGTGTTCTGGGAAAGAAGCACAAATTTTATATTGTGAACAAAGAAATAAAAATACCAGTGACAGTGTGAATTGTAAGAATACATATTACAATAGTAGTAGATATTGCACAAATTACTTAAGTTAAATTATCTCTATACATAAAGCATGAATAATGGAATTTTTTTCACATTCAATTCTGCTTATAGCAGAGTAGGCATAGGGACCTAGTGTTAGGAGTTAGGATATTATGATCCCAACATTCATCCAAATTTCTAGAGATTTCATTTGTGATTGCATAGTGGAACTCAATGTCACTCTTTATCTTATGACCTTGTTGTTACTAGAGAAAGTATACAAATAAACTCCCTAGTATATAAATAAACTCCCTTAGTGAAATCAAACCCAAAGTCATTTTCACATTTACAGTCAGACGCTGTGCCATGCCGGCCTCTATTTGATATGTTATGAATGATTTTAGTATTTACTTATATCAAGAGATTGATTGTGTTTCAAAACATGAACAAGTGATTAGTCACCTATCTTTTGTTACCAAAGACTCAAACTTTGTATTATGTTAATATAATGTTTGTAAATTAGAAAAAGAAAGCTGTTATTTATTTTTAATGTATATTTTGAATAGAAGTTCATTTGTTTCATTTTTGATGATGAATAAATATTTTTTGATTATTTTTGTTATTGTTGTTTTTCTATATGTATAATATTTAATATAAGTTTTCATATTTTTTGTGGGCTATTTTGGTAATACCAGTTTTTTTGAAGGCACAAATAGAATTTTGTGGTAATCATCACAGCAACCATAGACTGTCTGTAAAATATACATAATTGAACAAATTTGATAGTATAGATTGTATTTAAAGCTGAAATAAAAATTTAACATTTAAATGAACACATGTTGTATTATAACTGTAATAGAAAATGTTTTAAAGTGTATAGGTACTCACCAAGTTTATATTTTTATTCAATTTAGTAGATTTGGAAGGTATAATTCTCTACATATAATTCTTTGTGTTTTTTAAATTACTTTTCTTGTAGCTGCCTTTCACAGGGTAGGGTAGGTATATCCTTAAATGTTTAAAAACGTGTTTATATAAATTTTACCACAGGGCAATGGTATTGAACAAAAGTAGATTAGATTTTTTTTGTATTTCATTAGAAAAGTATACAATATCAAAAAACAGTATTAGATAGATGATAAAATGATGTTTCAGTCACATGTCACATATAACTGTAGCCTATAAAGTTTATTAATGGTAAAGATAAATGGAATGATAAACAAATATGTATATTGTATAATAAGATGAATAGTCACACAACTACTACTAGCTTTTTAATTTGTAATCATTTTTTAAATTTTTATTATCTTTTTTTATGTAAAATTTTAATTGGATTAATAATAATTTAAATTGCAAAGAGTACTGCAAATAAATATGTATATTTAAAATGCATAATACTGAGATATTAAAAACCTTTCGCATTTGTGTCTATACTAGTGACTAAGGTGTGAAAGCATATTTATTGGTCATGCTCAGATATAAACATATTTCAATTTATTAACTTTATCTATAAATTTGAAATGATATAAACAAGTTTACTTAGTTCTTGTATTATATTGATAAGGCTTAAAGCTAAATTAGATAGGAAAATTGGTTTTCAAGTCCAAAACAATTGTTAACTGTTGTAATACATTTATTATTTATTGTTGTGATTCAATGTAATAAAAAATTTTTGATAAATGTTGCTGACTTAACAAAAAAAAAAGAAAATAATTTTAGAATAATTATTAATATTTATCCTGTGAATTTTACATTATAATGTATTTGGGTATTACTAGTGTACAATACAAATGTGTGCATTTCTTTTTGATCTCAGTCTAAAAACATCATTAGATTAATGTCCTTTTATAACAACAGTTGAATATGTAAACTAATTGAAGTGATGTTCAAAATTGAATACTTTGTAATATTATGAAGTGTAAAGTATTCACTAGTAATAAACATTATTATTCATAAGCAACCTGTGTGTTTTTTAAATTTAAATATGTTCTTATTGATAAGAAACAAAAGTTCAATTTAAAATTTTGAGTGAAAATTATGATTCTTAATATCGTCGTTTCTAGTTATAAAATAAATACATGACGCCTTTAGCCAAAACAATAAAATCATTTTAATATATTATTTCATTTCAATTGTTTATGTTCACATGGCGTAGGTTCGATTATGTGAAGTTTAAAGATGCCATAACTGTTAAACAATATATTAAATCATGTTATCCAAGTATCAGACATTATTGACCTAGCCCACAGAAATATAAAAAAAATCAATATAATCAATACAATTATATACAATCATTATATTTTATTACATGTATATTTAAGCTTTAAATTAACGTTAATTCGGTAATAGTTCTAGTGTCAACTTAATAAAAAGTTAATTCCACTAGAATTTTAAAGTAACATTCACTTTCAATATTCACTTTGAAAATTTCACTTTTAATATTCATTTTGTGGGCTACAAAATATCCAACTTCTAAATTCGTAATAAAAGAGGTCAATGTGGAGTTACATGGGTGTCAATTGGTGCCTTCCTATTGTACTACTCTCTGTACAATTAAAAAATTTCGACTATCAACTGCCACTCTTATCAAACGTCCCCTGTGAAATTTTTGTCCAATGTATTTTACCTATGCGTCATTTTTTTCCCATATCACACTCTGTTATCACACGGCCAAGTGTAGTATGTGTCATCAAGTAACTGAAATGTAGAATTGTGATATAACGTGGTGCGTCACATGTTCTGTGACCTTTCGGACCTTGCTTTATCAAGATATCGACCGAGATTACGGGTTCGATGCTCATCAGATGTTTAGGTATGGTTTTTACAGCCAATAATTAACTGGACGCACATCGGTCTAACTTGGCTTTGAATGCTATTCCACCGGTATCGAAGTAGATGAAAAGGATAAAATATTTTTTATAGTTTGATGGAATGAGTAAATTAAGAAATATATGATGCATATATTGAAAATTATAACAATAAAAAATTGTAACAAGAAAACTTGATACCTGAGTGTGACATGCATAATATAGGTATGTAGATAACTATTGTGTAATATACAAATATACAGGTAGTATAGTTGTTGTCGGATTGTGTTTTGTGGTTTAATTACATATGAATGGAATTTGTGAGTATGTGTTTCAAAGTTCGACACCTCATTAATGGGTAACTTATA
The DNA here is from genome assembly GCA_018249695.1 of Heliconius erato demophoon. Taxonomy (NCBI): domain Eukaryota; kingdom Metazoa; phylum Arthropoda; class Insecta; order Lepidoptera; family Nymphalidae; genus Heliconius; species Heliconius erato. The sequence continues at coordinate 2,775 of DWQW01007011.1, read as the reverse complement.
TTAAATAAATATGAATGCGATTTCAACCTTGTTTTATTATGCAATAATACCTATTACCTGGTAATAATTAAAATACTTCATAATGTCGGGCTTTATTATATTTGAAAAAATGGAATCGACGCTACGAAATGTCATCAAATACTTCATGAGATCACTAACGATCGTCTATCTCTATAGATCCTAGTCCTAGATCTATCTAGTCTTAACCTTTATTTTAATCGCAATTTATTTACTAGGTTTTAAATCGACAAAGGCGATGCAAAAAGTCTTATGAATTATTCGTAATAATACGTAATATACAAAAAAATATATGTACCAGCTGAAAATAAAAAAAAAATAATATCGGTTTTACCTTTTCCTTTTTAGACCATAGCCTTTTTTCAAAGTTTTTCGTATAATATTTAAAACAGTAAACGCGATCGACGTGGATTCAATATCGGGAAATGATTACATTTGAAGTGTTTGCATTTCCTTACTGTAGTTAGACAAAGCGCGACACTGGCTTTATTTGCTTAAACCTTTTTTATTTTAACAAAGTACCACGTGGTACCCCGAAGTTAACAAAATTTTAATTTACCTTTTCATGAAATTATTTCATTTTTCAATAATTTAACTTTGCTATTCTGTAATACTTGTATATGGTATATTTTATCTGTTCTCGGGTTGCTATAGTAACTAAGCTCTGCCTTATTTTGAATTGGAAAACCGTTAAATAAATGAACAAAAATTTTTTTTTTCAAATTAAGTACTTGATAAGTAAATGACTTGGCATTTACGACACGTAACTCACAGGTATTTATATTTACAGATAATTATATTTATTTTCCTCGAACTATATTCGTGACAATATACGAGTATCCATAGCGTCGCTTAGGAAGTATCAAAGCAACATGCCATTGTACGTTTAAATGTATTGTTTGAAGGTTAATGTTTTTTTTCATTGTGGCATACGCTATGGGAATGTACTTTACTTATCTGTGAGAACATAGATTTTTAATCTAGTCAAAATAAACATGCAGGGTTATAATAATACCATCGATCTCATTTGTGTTTATAAGTTGATAAATTAATGGGATTTTATTTATCATAAAATAATTCGAAAAGGATTATAAAATCTAATAGAAATATTAATTAATTTTAGATATTATATAGTTTAGTCTATAAGTAAGATTCTACTTAGCATTGTACAGCTGAAGAGCTGGTTTGATTAGCTGCAGTAGTCTCAGCGGTAGAGGAGCCGAAGAGACTTTCGGGATTTACTAAAGCGCGGCAGATTAATATACTGGGGAATTCCTTGGACTCGGTTACGTACTTCCACCAAATATGAGCGCTATATATATATATATATATATATATATATATATATATATATATATATATGTCCGCCCGTCTAGGATAAAGGATCAGATTCGTAAAAAAAATGGACATTTGAAATTCTCGAGCGCGTCACATAAGGTAGAGTAAGTTAGTTACATGCTAAATGGTGTATATTCCACTAATTTGAGACGGAAAGACAATTTGAGAGTGACATAAGAAAGATCGAGGGTTATAAAGTTGAAAAAAAACATTATCTCGACATTCTCGAGCGTGGCTAATTTTTATATTATATTGAAAAGAATAATTCAAAGGTTTTGAGAAATATATAATCTAATCTGACGAATTCCACAAGCCGAAGTAATAAAAATTGTTCGATAAAGTTTGATGCAGCTACGGGTTGTCTATATTCCTCTCTCTAAGTTTCTATTCCTCTCTTACAATTTCTCTATATTTTACTTACTCATCGATGAAGACGATGATTAAAAAAAATACTTAATTTTTTTTTTCTTATAAATACAAGTATTCTACTTCAAACATACACTCTTTTATTTACATGATATTTCTTTAGTTTTTTGATTGATTACGATCATTGACTTAAAAAAACAATAATATTCTCGTATTAGGCACGTCTGGGCATGATGAATCATATACAGGATGGAAGTGTCAGCACATCTTTAAAGAAAACCAGTTTTAACTACTCTATAAAAGCCTAATACAATTTTTTTCCCAAAAATAAAAAAGTGATTTTTTGAAAAATCTTAAATCAAGTCGTAGGTATTGGCGGCAAAGTTCGAAGTTGATTAACCTTTAGTAGTATATCTGTAGTAGTAGATATGTTTACGTTATTGGTATCTATGCGTAACTGCGTCACACGAAATACAGGTATGGATAAACATCGTGAAATTAAGAATAAAACCTACGTCTAAACTGTTGAAGTAACTTGGTTAATTTCTTTAGGTATGGGTTTAAAGTATTTTACTCTATATGCTGTTCCCTTAAAAGGAGCGCTGACACTTCCACCCTGTATATCTTAATCTGACGCACTTGAGTATTTCAAAATCAGGAAATTGTTTTTACACATTCTTACATTGGCTGCGAGCTTGCGTCACATTTAAATCGGCAGATTATTTTATAAGAGCTGTTTTTGAGATTCACTTATCATTAATTTTTTCATTCTTTTTTTAACTCTTACGTACTCTCTTACGTACGGAAACTGTCAGATTAAGATATTTACATTTTTAAGAATACGTAGGAAATGAATGATATCAATATCTGACGCGTTCGAATATGTCCACGCAACGGTTTTAATTATATTTTAATAATTAATTAAATTTAATTAATTTAGCTTCACGCTGTATCCCGCACACAGCAGGGTAGGCAGAGGGAACCTAGTGTTAAGACACTCCGTTCCCCACTTTCTGCCGAATTCTGGAGGCATTGCGTGTTGAGTGGCAGAAC
>DWQW01007010.1:0-15545 GCA_018249695.1 Heliconius erato demophoon | reverse complement strand
GTTCGATCCCCACTCGAGGAGATGAAATATTTACTTAAATTTATATTTCCATTTCTTCGCTCTGGTGTCGAGGCTAAGCGCGGCGTTGAGTTCTGCCACTCAACACGCAATGCCTCCAGAATTCGGCTGAAAGTGGGGAACGGAGTGTCTTAGCACTAGGTTCCCTCTGCTTACCCTGCTGTGTGCGGGATACAGCGTGAAGCTGTGGTAGGTTTTCAAAAGAACCAAGGTTGGGTTGTTTTGAAATATTTTATATTTTTTTAACGTTTTAATGTATAATTTGTGTCACATACCATGCCTGCGACTTCGTCTGCGTTGTTATTTAAATTGATATATTTTTTCTTTATTTATGAAACAATTTGAATAAAAAGTAAAGAAGCACTAAATGTTAAGATAAGTTTACCAAAATTGAAAACAACGTTGAAATTGGTTAAGCCGTTTCTGATATTAGTGTGCTCAATCGCACAGACAGATAAGCAAAAATTTGAAAAAATCTTATTACATTAGTAAATGCTCGACCTTGCATGCTTTTAAACATAAACATTTTTCCGTTCGGGGATAGAACTCCAAACAATCGCGTTTACGAGCAGACCAGAAGTCTCTCATACGGTGAAATCATAGAATACTAAATAGTTTTTTTCTCCTAGGTCACAAAATAAATTATCTAATAGTCAGGTAAAATTATTATTTAACTGCATAAAATTAATCTGCTTCACGCTGCATCCCGCACACAGCAGGGTAGGCAGAGGGAACCTAGTATTAAGACACTCCGTTCCCCACTTTCTGCCGATTTCTGGAGGCATTGCGTGTTGAGTGGCAGAACTCAACGCCGCGCTTAGCCTCGACACCAGAGCGAAGAAATGGAAATATAAATTTAAGTAAATATTTCATCTCATCGAGTGGGAATCGAATCCACAACCAGTCGATTTTACAGTCACACTTCGTGCCGCTGCGCCACGACTGGCCTCAACTGCATAAAGTTTCACTTTAATATTTAAGTTAATTAAATAGTGCTGCCAACAACAGAGTCAAAGCCGCTTATATAATTGGGTCGAAAGTGAGAAAATCTATATAATGAAGAGGGCTCTACAGAAGCTCTAAAGAGAAGAAAGATGCGATATATGCATAATTATTGTATACTTAAAATTATAATGATTTAACTTTGATATTATTTTTCGAAATTGATTTTGTAAAAACATTCAATAATGTATAATTTATGTAGTTTCTAGACATTTCGAGACATTTTGTGCCGCGGAAATAAACGCCGCGCTTTATCTAAGAGAGAGAAAAGTGGGCAGGCAGTGAGGAACATAGTGTCTTAATTTTAGCGTAGAAAGAGCATGAAGCTTCTATTTACCACGTTCTTTCTGTGTAAGCTTCGTTTTATCAGGGAGAGTTCTTAGTGTCGAGACACTACGTTCCCAATATTTATCTTATTTTTTAAATATTTTGTATTATAGTGGCTGAGCTAAAATCAATACACAAAGATATTTTAAATAATAAAACAGCCTCCAGTGGTAATCGAACCAATATCCCAGCTGTAAGTAACAATAAAAAAAAAGTTTACAAAAAATATCAAATTTAAATAGAAACTATTCCTTTACTTGCAGCTGTAGTTGTCTAAAGAAAGAGAAAAGTAACTTGGAAAATTGTATTTTACTTGAAGCAACTCTTAAATTAAGTTTTTATACTCGCAAATTTTTACGTTATCTCAAATCGGAAAGTGTTAAAGGAAAGTAGAAAAGGAGGAAATTTTGTTCTTATATAATAATTGGATGAGAAAAAGAGCTTTTCTAGATATATTCAATTTTGAAATAGTATAGAATATTTATAAATTAACTATTACTTATATTGAGTATTGGTACAATGTGTGACTGCAATTTGCAATGGTTGTATCTATTATAATTTTATCAGCTTTTATCAGCTTCACGCTGTATCCTGCACACAACAGGGTAAGCAGAGAGAACCTAGTGTTAAGACACTCCGTTCCCCACTTTCTGCCGAATTATGGAGGCATTGCGTGTTGAGTGGCAGAACTCAATACCGCTCTTTTGCCTCGACACCAGAGTGAAGAAATGGAAATATAAAGTAAATATTTCATCTCCTCGAGTGGGCATCGAACTCACAACCAGTCGGTTACAGTCATACTTTGTGCCACTGCGCCACGACTGGCCTCATTTAGTATCTATTGTTGAATGCATGCAATGAATCTGCGGGAAAATGCGTGAATTCCGCTTTTAATACAAATAATATTTTATGTTTTATCCATCCATAAACATTAATACCGCTTACATAATAAAGATATTTAGATACAAAATATAGAAGGCGAACACGCGACGAGATCCATCAGGCACAATTACTGGCGGCTACAAGGAAAGTCACTCTGCCAATTACCGTTTTAACGGCCGTAGACATCATTTGAAAATCTATAATTGATGAGCTTCGTTTGTTTAAGAAGGTTATTTCATATTATTTCATAGTTCATTTTTTTTTAATTTTTGTATTGTTTTTTTTTTTAAATAGAGATGGAGATGAGGAGTTGAGACACTGTTCTTTACTTGTTGTGAGTTTGATATTGCATGTTAGGCAGCGATTTTGTTTTCTGAGGTAAAGAAAATTCTTAATATATTCTTAAAATAAAAGGCTTTTACCGAGTGTTTGATGAACTTCGTTTGTTTAAGAAGGTTATTATTTCATAGTTCATTTTGACATTTCATAGTTTATTTATAGGTGTGACAGTTCAAATTTGAAAATGGGAAACGGAGTGTCTTAACATTAGTTAGGTTCCCTTTGGTTAAGTGAAGCTACCAATAAATCGATACATATAATAAAATTGTAAATGATCGCTGTCTATACATGGAAGGCATATAAGAAAATATGTCTTTTTATCAATGGTATATAACCCTAAACAATCTTATTTGCTAGTCGTGACGTAGGAGCACGAAGTGTGACTGTAAACGCGACTGGTTGTGGGTTCGATCTCCACTCGGGGAAATGAAATATTTAAAATTTAGATTTCCATTCTATCGCTCTATTGTTGAGGCAAACGCGGCGTTGAGTTTCGCCACTCAACACGCAATGCCTCCAGAATTCTGCAGAAAGGGAGAACAGAGTGTCTTAACACTAGGTTTCCTCTGCCTACTCTGCTGTGTGCGGGATACCTTATATTAATTTTGCATAAAATCAAAAGCGGAGTGTCTAACACTAGGTCTCTCAATTTATTCTACAAAAAGAAAAAGGAAAGTAACAGCGGGTAAGATGAAAATGAATGAAAAAAGTATATCGGTACAAGCTTACTCTTCTTCGAAGGAAATTAATGTTTGTTTTGTGAAATTAAAAACGGCGTGTACGTACAGCCTTTCACTTAAGTTTACACTAAAATATTGTCATTTTATAGAATTTTGAATCATATTACAATGGAGAGAAGGAATAAATTGGTGTATTCTATTTTAGATAAAACATTTATATTAGTTTATAGCAGGTTAGAAGGTTTATAACCTGGAAGTTCATGTTTACCATTTAAAATTGGATTTTCTATAAAATCTGCTTCATAAATATGACAACATGTGTTTTCTTAGTTTTATAACTGTAGGTACGTTTAGATACGATGGCTCGTGCACGTGGGTTCAATCCCAGTCGAGTCAATTATGTTTAAACTATTTCTTTTGCGGTTGTAGACGTTGAGTTACACACACAGTTAAACTTTTAAACGCTATGTCACTAAAATAGACAGAAAATGGAGAACAAAATGTCTTATTATTTGAAGATGCGATAAAAAATAAAATCTGTTTCTTGAACGTTCTTAAGTATACAATATGAAAATATATTCTTAAGCCTTTGAAAGGGGATATTCTTTACGATACCTACCCTTTTATGCTCGATAACAATAACTTATGTATATAACCTTAGTAGTATACAAGACGAGCTATCGGGAACAATAAGGTATCGGGTTCAATTAAAGCTGGAATTGCGTTCCAGCTGTAACTGGTTCGATTTCTACTTAGAGGAATGAACCATTTTTATTAATACGTAAAACAAAGCACGGCGTTGAGTTCCACCGCTCAATACCCAATGTAAAATTGTGAAACTGTAAACTGTAAAATTAGGCAAAAAGAGGGAAACGGAGTGTTTTAACACCGGGTTCTCTATGCCTACGCTGTTATATGCGGGATACAGCGTGAAGCTGAAAAAAAAGTAATACACTTAACAATTTAAAATCCATTATTTTAAACTTCGATTTTTTTATCCAAAATAATTTTTCGAATAAGCCGTTCATTTATTCTAAAAACGGAATCAAGAAAATAATGTAACAAAGAGAGAACAAAGTGTGACATTATCTTTTATAAGGTCAAAAGTTCCAAAGTAATATTGCCATTGGCAAAATAAAGTCCTACTTCAAAAGTTTTCGAGTAAATTACAAGAACGATTCCCAAAGGTAACTTATTGGTACCTAGCGTTTGGAGCTTTTGCATGTTGGGCCAACGTTAGTGTAGTCTTAAGAATATATTTCGTGAATTTAAGGTGAGACGTGTGGCTATAAACGCAACGGTAGTAGGTTCGTTTCCCATTCAATGGAAAGAAATATTTTTTATTAATAAAAGTAAAGCGCGGCTTTGAGTTCCGCCTCTCAATACAGAATGCTCTAAAAATTTAGAGGAAAGTGGGGAACGAAGTTTCCTAACATTAGGTTCCCTCTGCCTAACTTGCTACAGCGTTAAACTGTAAAAATGTATTAGGCTCTGCTCTAAGAGTACACATATTCTCTTACGATTTTTTTAGATCAGTATTTTTTTTTGTTGTTGTAAAATAGTTTGTTGGTGTTTGTGGATTCCTAAAGAATTTAAAATTTTAAACAAATGGGTGCAAGATTTTACTTGATAGATTAGAATTTATTGAAAAGATTTTTGCCCTTTTAATCATATTCCGTGTTTGTTTCACACATACCTCTTAAGACACTCCGCTTGTCTTTTTCACTGTGTTTCACTTCCCACGTTTACATTGAATGTTGAGTGGTGAAACTCAACGCCGTCAAGCAACGCACCAACTAAAATACTTGAGCTTCCTATTTAAACAAAATACTGCTTCAAATTTACTCAATTTAACAAAAAGTCATCAAAATTCACAAAATTATATGTGGAATATGCATAAAACTATCATAAATATCACTATATCTCCTTCAAAATAGAATAATATATATTTAAAATCCAAATACGCTATAGAATTCACCATAGAATGTCCATTAAATCAAACGTCGCTAGCTATACCGCTTAAATACGTCTCACTAGTCCTCTATAAATTTGTACTATCGGTTTACTTAATATAGTCTAAATCGACAATATAGTGTAATTGCGATCAGTTCTAACTATACAATGATATCTACATATATAATATAAGTAAATTTGTATGTATGTGAATATGCATGGATATTATATGCATAGATTCGAGATTAATTCACTTGATGAGATGAGATGGAATGTAGTTTTGACAGTTACGTAGTTAAAAAATGTTAACTAAATTAATAGAGGCCAGTCGTGGCGCAGGGGCACAAAGTGTGACTTTAAAAACGACTGGTTGTAGGTTCGATTCTGCGGAATGTGGGTAGCGGAGTGTCTTAATACTAGGATTCCTCTACCTGCTACATGCTAGATACAGCGTAAAGCTAAATACGTAAAATAAAAAATAATAATTGGTTAAGGTTCAGGAAAGATTATATGAGAGAGAGAGGGAGATCACATGAGAGAGAGAGAGAGGAATTTCCGAATAATAAAATGTAATGTCATCTGTAGAGCCTTCCTCCGAGCCGCAGTCACAAATATAATGTTTAACCAAATTTTATTTAATAGCATTTTCGAATCTACAGTCGAGTTCGTTTATCGAATTTACAGTTATTAGTAAAAATATTGGTTAAGTTTATTGTAGAAAATGATATTAAATTACAATTAATAAAATAGCACTTCTTCTATTTCTCGTTATTATTATTTATATAATTATACTTATTTTTCTAATCTAGCGTTTTATTGTTTTAGTGTTTGAATCAGTCCATCCATCATCGTATCTCTATTATAATAGTATTAATTCATGATATTAAAAAAAATACTGCGTCATATTATTAATGTTTTCTCTACCATAGATGGCATTATATTTTACGTACATATATCATCATAAAATCAGATCATTAAAAACTGAAAAAATAATAATATTTTAAAAGTGATTTGCACTATACATTTAAATCTGGAGAACGAATTATCTTCATTTTCCCGATCTGGCGACACAATGTGCGGCGTAGAGTTCCGCCACATCACACGCAATGTCTCGAATAAGTTGGATAGAGAACAAAGGCGTTTCTTTACATTAATTTCTTTCAGCCTACACAGCCAAATGTAAAATAAAACTTACAGCTGTTGCAAACTATGAATATTCTCAATAAATGTCAACGGTAATTTAGTGAATTACATAAATATATATATATATAGGTTTCAGTATTTTTCCTTAATCGATGATCAATTATATTTTCTTTTTCTTTGTATATTCTAAACACCTGTCAGTTCCATTTAATTCATTTGAATGCTCAAACAAATTCCCATATCAAAAGGAAACATTAAGCTATATAAATAAAACGTTCGATATCTTTTATCCGTTAATACGAATAAAGCAATTATTGTAGCTTTTACCCGGTTACTGTAAAGATTGTTTGCCACTTGAAAGAGATAATATGATGCGTTATAGCTTAGTTGAGTAGTATCAGATTGTTCCTATGATTGTTGCGAATTCATTTACAGTTTTTCAGTCTTGTTATGAAAAGTGCAGTTCATTGTATCATATACGTTTTTGTCTAAAATGAAAATAAAATAAAAATTAATGACGGAGTCTCTTCTCGGTCAAAATTTCAAAGGCACGAAATGTATAAGAAAAAAGATATAAAATTCGCAAGCTATTTTTATTTAATGTTGTGTAAATCCATAGTTGCGTATAAATTATATTTTTTAATGAATTTATTCTACGAAAAAATCATGATTTTCGTAAAAGTATTTATGATTGTAATTTTTATATTATACTACATAAAAAAGTCAAAGAATATATAGAGATCTATAATCTCGATATATTCTTTCGCTTTTCTATGTTACAAGTGAATTACGTTGAAAAATATCAACTACAGCACTCTTTACTGGTTTCAGTGGAATCGCTATATTTTAACAACAAAATATAATATTATGAAATACGCAGTAACCGTAACATACGGTGGACAGATAGCCTAAGGAGATTGCGGGGCTGTAAATTTGATCTCAAGCCGGTCGGTTTATCTTTTGTGATACCAAGTATTTTATAACAAAGAAAAGTAAAATGTGCTTTTGCATTACAAATGACAAAGTGAAATAAAACTCTAATCTTTTTCCGATAAACAAGCATTTTACAATCTTTTTGAATGATTGTATATTATCAAAATTCAAAAATAGTATTTTGTAGTAGTAAAAAAAAATATTTTTCACGTATTTTGCTCGTTTTATGGGTCAGATGGAACTAATGATAAATAATTAGGTTCATCGGTTTTCTAAGTTTGAAGAAGTTTCATAGTTTGAAGAAGTTACCGTTCAAGATTTTTTAAATGAAAAGAAACAAACTCCTATTGCTTTTAATATACGTAGACATAGCTACTATTGCTCTACAATAGAGGCATTTCAAACGAAAAAACTTTTTTTACATAAAAGGAGTTCTTAGTCATAACTGACGCATAATATGTATGTTTGTATGGCTTTAGTGCTATTTGTGGCATTTGACATAGCTTTGCTTTGACATAACTTAAACCAGCAAAATCATGAATTTTCAACAATAGAAACTCCAGTAAATTAGTAAAGGAAATAATATATCCGTAAATAATTTAAATTTAATTTGTAATTATACTACCTATACAGATAACATATATATTATGTACGTATGTTGTTCATAAATAAATTAAATTCGACCAACCGTTTATCGCCTAAATACAATCTAATTATATGAATAATTTATTTTCATTAATATTAATGAAACAGGAAATATAATTAAATTTTGATGCGTATAGATTTATACCATTAAATATGAATCGCATTATAATAATGTAATAATCATTTCAATAATGAAATTTGTTTAATGAGTTATTAGTTAGCTTTTGTTCTCCAGTTTTGTGAATCCTGGGACCTTTTGTACTAATTTACATCTAATCGTTCAATTAATATATTCAATTTCAGTTGTTTTCTCTGATAATAGTCATTTAATATTAATAAGGTATCTATTTTAATTAATAATACAAATCTACATTTTGTATATACAGTAATATATATTGTAAATAAGTATTATATATATTGTAAATAAACGGCGTTTTGGCGTTGAGTTCCGCCACTCAACACGCAATGCCTCCAGAACTAGGTGGCGTGGCGGAAGTAGGGAACGGAGTGTCTTAAAACTAGGTTCCCTCTGCCTACCCTGCTGTGTGCGGGATACAGCGTGAAGCTGAAAAAAAAAAGATAAAATGTAAACAAACTATATAAATTTCTGGTCCTTCGAGCCGGATACAATCCAAAACCAAAATGACTCGGAATCCATTTTCAATAAAAAATCACCAGTCATTATGTTATTCTGTTAAATAATCGCTTACGATTTCGAGGGGAAGTAATCTAAAGATTCTCTTTTAATACGGTGAAAAATTGGTGAAGATTTATTTTATTAAACGAGGGGTACCGACGAGGAAACGCAACGTTCAATTATAGTAATTGGAGATTTGAATTGTATACTAGCCCGAGTTGCGTTATTCTGATTGTTGGGTTTGTGGTAGTCGAAGATTTTCTGTTTCGAGAGGTCTATTGGTTGAGAAATTTTCGTATAATTTTGTATACTATTCTTTTTCACATATTTGTAGTACTTCGGGACATATGAAAGAAGAAAGAGTGATCACTTTCATTTCAACTTTTGTTAAGAACTCCAACACCTATTTTAAAACATTTGTTAGTACTGTAAAATGGTAATTTTCCAAAAATAAATTTAAATTTCAGATGAGAGCTTAACAATAAAATGGAAATATTGTTATTGTAATATAATATTGAAAAGGAGTTCAAATTAAACTGACATGAATATGGTAAGTGTAAAAAGTTAATGTGAATAATATTAATATATTATTTGCCTTATTTAATAATTTTTAAATGAACCTTTTCAAGCTACTTTTTGCGGTACATACCTTATAGCACGTGAGCTACATATGCCTTTCAGAGGTTATAAGTTTTATTTCTGAAGATATAATATTTTTTAATATGGCATATTTAATTTTTTTTAAGAAATATGCACATATTTATGCATACATTTTTAGTATTTATACTAGAAATAGTACATTTAGCTAAAAAAGGTAATATATAACTCCCACAAGTAGTAGGCCGCCATGAATTAAGTCAGAAATTTCTTCTAAGCATTTTCAGTGGACATTTTTTCATGGAAACCTCTTGGATGGGTGAAGAGCCATCCAACCGGCCAGGGCCCTCGTGTAAAGGAGTTCATTGTTCCATAACATAATAGCTAGCGCCATTTTGTGTCGCCTTTCTAAGCAAAACCATGAATTCTGATAATGCGTATATTTTTTTATATATATGCAGAACTGCTGTATTGATATTATAAGTTAATGTATGCAAGACTGATCTGGCTTCTTATTTATATCTATAGTACTAAATTTTTCTATAATTATATGTCTATAGATTTTATTAGCTTTACGGTTTATCCTGCAAATAGTAGGCCAGACAGAAGAAATTTTATAACACTCCGTTCTCTCACTTTTAGTTTGCTAATTCAAATGCTGATGTTAAAAGCTATCTAGACACCCTAATACAAATATTTTCAAAAAAGAAATAATTCAACTAAATCGCAACTAATATACACATATAACATATAAATGTCAGTTAAATAACCATTCCATTTTCCACACTGACATTAACCATTTGAAGCTAAAATTAAATTCACTAAATGTCAGTCGTATCAGCCACTACACAGTACTATTTAGTAGTAAAACGTGGAGGATGTGAATAGGCTATATATATGTACATATATATATACATACAAACCAACCTTTAGCCCACTGTGCATTCATTAGACTAACCGAGTTTTGAAAGAAAGTTCACTCTAATTTTAAATTTAGTCTCTTTTATGTACGTTTTACCTTTTATACATTCTTCTTTTGGTATCATAATATATTTCTTTTTGATTTCCTGGTATAGTTCGTTTCCGTTTGATTGTAAGCGTAGTGGTTAAAGGTTTGATTCCCATTCTTATACTTATCTTAGGGCTTCACGTTGTATTTTGCTTATAAGAAGGTAGACAGAGGGAACCTAGTGTAATCCCGGTGCTCGTCACCCTTCGTCCAATTTTGGGGATACTTCGTATTTACTCACCTAACTTAACGCCTCGATTCGTCGTGTTACGAGAGAGAATAATTAAAAATATTTAATTTTGCTGTGCGAGAATCGAATCTATGACCGTCGTGTTTATAGCTGCACTGTGTCACTTGCTGCTACCAGTCAAGAGATGTGATTTTATTAAATATATTTATTTATTTTATTTCGAACTCTGGGAAATTTTGGCGACATAGCATTCCACACTAAATAAACGATATATTGGATTAGAACGGAGTGTCTTAACTGTACATTCCGTGCCTACCCTGCTAAACATAAGAAAAGGTAAACCTAAAAAAAATATTTTATATATCTACAAATTGTATATTTTTATTATTAGGCTCTTGAAGAAACTTTTATATATATAAAGAGATGTACTGTCGCACTTTATTTTATTAGGGACGCGAGGAAATATACACAACAGTATTCTTTTGTAGTAGTATATAAAACCAAATGAATCTAATGATATTACTTATGGTAAGAAAGAAATAAGAAAAATTTAAAATTATTATTAATTGTTAACTGTTTTTTCTTTGTGTACCATGCACACAATTATAAAACAACGGAGAATGAAGTACTATATTTTTTATACATTTTTAATGTGTTATTCCACACTTAGGAAAGAAAAACACTTATTTAGAAAACGTATAAAAATTTGAACGTAGCGGGACTCGAACTCTTTATATTTTTTTTATATTTATATTTTTTTAGCTTCACGCTTTATCCCGCACTTAGCAGGGTAGTTAGAGGAAACCTGGGAAGTTAGTGCTACGACAGGTGCTCACATTTCCCACTTTCCGCCTAATTCTCGAGTTGAGTGGCGGAACTCAACGCCGCACTTTGAAATGAAAATATTCTATATTAAATTTCCCCGATTGGAAATCAAACTCACAACGGTTGCCTTAAGACGCACGCATGTGCCTATACGCTACGACGGGCTCTACGGAATGGAATATTTATTAATATATTAAAAGTAAACAACGTTTGTATGAATGTATAGCAACCCTTTTTACTCCTTTCAGTTAAAACTATTTTTATTGAATTCTAAGTGATATTGCAATTTATACAAAACCTTCTTTTAAGTAAAAGTGATTTTTCTTGTCGTGAATTTTCTATAAGGCCGAGTTAATATTTTGTTTTACTCTTTAGGGACCTCCATGGAGTTATGTGCTTAAACATGGATATAATAATAGCTTAATCTTAAAAAATATATATTTCAATTACTTTCACAGCAGAAGCTAGTCGTGGCGCAGTGGCATAATATGTGACTGTAAGCGTGACTGGTTGTGGGTTTGATTCTCGCTCGAGGAAAAGAAATATTTATTTAAATTTATATTTTCATTTCTTCACTCGGGTTTCGAGGCAAGGCGTGGCGTTGAGTTCCGCCAATCAACAATCAATGCCTCTAAAATTCGGCGGAAAATAGGATATGGACTATGTCTTGTTGTCTGTTGTACGCGGTATACAACGAGAAACTGTTTTTTTTTTACAAAAGTATGAAACAAAAAACCGGTTAAGTGCGAGTTGGACTCGCCCACCAAGGCCAATCCATACATTACCATACATTATCCATACATACAATTTTATGATTATAGGTCAACCTGAATTAGAACCTATAAAAGCTTACAAATGAACTACACATATAAGTTCGTAATTTTTATTTGCTAGAAAATGTCTATAATTTTTGCTTTTCGGGTATTTTTTTTAAATTTATATTATAAATTCTCACATCGCGTTAAATTCATAATTGTAGATCTACGGGAAGTACCATATAGTTTTTGATTACGCGACGATTTTCATATATAATGAAGCAAAATCGATTTAAAGGACTATAGATCTTAATATTTGGTATTGATTTCAGCTTGATACCTCTACAAGATCTCGAGATAAATGTCCTTGACAGACGAATAGACGGACAACAAAGTGATAAGGGTTCCGTTTTTACCTTTTGAGGTATGGAACCCTAAAAAACAATACATTAGCAAGTACTATTTTTAAAGATATTATAATAATATTATTGTTTTATATCCCCAAAGATTACAACGTTTAAATACTTATAAACTTATTTTATCGCAACTTAGGTACTTTACTTTCAAACTGTAATTCAATTTAAAAACAAAAAAAAAATAACATACAGTGCTTAGCTAGCTAGCTTTCGATATAATAAAAATATAGAACTTAATAGGCAATATTATGTATTTTAAAGAACAACCTGGCATAATAATTATTAATACGTTTTTCATTTACATTTAGAATCATGTATCTTAATGTAAACGAGTTAAAATTAAATCATTAAGTAGGTAGGGTAGGCAGAGGGAACCTAGTGTTAAGACACTCCGTTCCCTACTTTCCGCCAAGTTCTGGAGGCATTGCGTGTTAAGTGGCGGAACTCAATGCCGCTCCTTGCCGCGACACCAGAGCCAAGAAATAAAAATATAAATGTAAATAATTATTTTATCTTCTCGAGTGGGGATCGAACCCACAACCAGTCGATTTTGCAGTCACACTTTGCGCCACACCGCCACGACTGGCCTCTATGTTAACAAGTTTATGAAATGATTTTATAAAAACAAAATGATTTCACGTACAGAGTACAGACATACTCTACATCGTCATAATGCCGTATTTCTTACGTCTTTTTAGCTTCCTCCTATATCTAGCACAAAGAAGGTGGAACCTGGCAACCTATTATTACGATTCTCTATTGTTATTAAGATATTTCACTTCCCCGTTTTCCCCACTTCTCGAGGCATTTTGATTTAATATATAAGAAAATCAACTTCATTTATTTTTTTTGAGGCCGGTCGTGGCGCAGCGGCACAAGGTGTGACACGAGGAGATGAAATATTTGCTTAAATTTATATTTCCATTTCTTCGCTCTGGTGTAGAGGTTAAGCGCGGCGTTGAGCTCTGCCACTCAACACGCAATGCCTCCGGAATTCGGCAGAAAGTGGGGAACAGGAGTGTTAACACTAGGTTCCCTCTGCCTACCCTGCTGTGTGCGGGATACAGCGTGAAGCTGATTTATTTATTTAACTTCATGTTTCATTTCTGTATACAAAGGAGGACAGAGAAAACTAAGAAAACAGTTCCTTTCCTACTTTCCGCCCAACTCATGAGATACTGCTTGTTAAGTGAAAAATCTGAACATGGCTTGTGTACCAGAGCACGGTAAAAAAAATTAAAAACAATCGTTTCCCCGAATGGAATCGAACCTACAACAATCGCGTTTACAGTCTACGTTTGTATCTTTCAAATCTAATATATAATAGTACCTACGCAAAAAATTAATAAACAACAAATATACCACATCCAATAACCTTAAAAATATTCACTAATCCCTTTGATTTCCATTTCAACACCAAACAAGTGACTCGACCGGAAAGATTTAATAATCTACTTTACAAATATTTTGATTTCTACTACCTTGCATGTCCATTGAAAATACAAATTATGATATTCTCAGCGGTGTCCAAGTGGAGATAGGCAGGTTCAAATCCCGCTACGTTTAGATTTTTATACGTTTCCTAAATAAATACTCTCTAAGTGTGATACTCGTCTACTAAGTGTGATATAACATTTTAAAAATATTAAAAATACTTATTTAGGTAACGTATAAAAATTTTTACTTAACAGAATTTGAACCCGCGCCTCTGGAAAACCATCCAAAAGTTGTGACCATGTCATACGTTTTCATCGAGCTACGTCGAATTTCTTATACGTATGTTACTACTTACACTATAAATTGGTAGCATCTCTGTAGAAAGATTTTTACAGTATCTAGTATATTATATTATATACTATTCCAGTATCGAAAGATATTTTTTTATTTATCTGCTCTAGTAAATAAAACACGGCGTTAAGTTCCGCCACGCAACACGCAATATCCTAAAAATTCCCTCTGCGTAACCTGCTATAAGCGAGGTACAGGATGAAGCTAAAAACGAATGCATAGCAGCTATTTAAATTTAGCATCAAATTATAATTTTTTTTTGCTCTATTAGATTTTTAATTAAGCGTAAAAGCTACAGCTTTACGGTCGAGCTCCTAAGGACTTTTGTTAAAGACGTAATATCTTTTTACTTAATCATCTTAGTGCTTCAAATAGTGATAGAACTTACAATCTGTTTGTATGGAAAGAGGCAAGTTCACTTGCATTTCATTTGTAGCTACCCTTTACACTAAAATAACGCCTTTGTTGTTGTTTTTTTTTCTTTTTTTTTCGGCTTTACGCTGTATCCAGCACACAGCAGGGTAGGCAGAAGGAACCTAGTATTAAGACACTCCCTTTCCCATTTGAAGCTGAATTCTGGAGACATTGTCTGTTGAGTGGCAGAACTCAACGCCTCAAAACATAAATATATAAATGATAATATTAAATATTTTATTTCCACGAGTGGTCATCAAACCCACAACCTGTCGCGTTTACTGTCACAGACTTTTGCTCCTGAGTCACTACTGGCCTGTGCTATAAATGTAATAAATATGCTGTTAATTTGATTGCAAAATATTAATAATAGAGCATCATATATTTTATATTAACGCCAGTCGTGCCGCAGCACAACCGTGTGACTGCAAACGCGATAGGTTATGGGTTCGATTCCTAGTGGCAGAAATTAAATATTTAATATTTTTATTTCCTCGCTCTGCAGTATCTTAACACTAGGTTCCCAGATTCCATCTGCCTATCCTGCTATATATGGGGTACAGAGTGAAGGTAATTAAAGAAAAGAACAAAGCCTGTTTTAAATAAAGTACCTGTGACATACCTGCCCGTACGGGCAGACACACAGACGGGCAGAATATAATTTTTAGGATTCCGTACATATTTAAGGAAAAAAGGAATCTTTATATGATAACTTTGTTGTGCGGCTGCCTGTCTGTCTGTCAAAACCCTTTATCTCAGGAACGCTTAGAGATATCAAGTTGCGTCCGGTTGACCTAGAATTATGAAATTTGGCAGCTAGTATCTACAGGTAGTACTAGTTCAGGAAAAAAATCTGAAAACTACACCATCCATCCATCCATCAGCCTTTCGAAGTCCACTGCTGGACATAGGCCTCCCCTAATGCTCGCCACTCCGCCCGGTCCTGCGCCCTCTGAATCCAGCGGATGCCCGCTGTCTTCCTTAAGTCGTCG
>DWQW01007009.1:0-15546 GCA_018249695.1 Heliconius erato demophoon | reverse complement strand
TATAACATTCGCTAGCAAGCTAATGCCTTGAGTTCATTCAAATGACGATAACTTTTTTTTTAATGAACCGATTTTGATGAACCAAACTTTAGAACCTAAATTGAGTTAAAACAAAGCAATTGGTGAAATTTTCAAATAAATCGGTTCAGTAGTTTCAGAGAAAAATGCGGACAACAATATGTCGACAGACAGACAGACAGACAGACAGACAGACAGACAGACAAGAAATTCAAAAAAATTTTTTTTGCTTTCTATTAGTCTTTTTAAGTGTCCCTCTATCCATTTCAGTCAAAATTACTAAATGTACAGACAAAATATTTTTACTGTCTTATTATATATAGAGATAAGAAACTTCTAGAGGAATACTGCTTGTTCCATTTCCACGCAAAAACTACTGAATATATTAATGTGGAACTTTACAATAATATAGCTAATACATTAAAATAACATATTGGTTAAAATTTATGCTAAGATTTTGTAAAATTTGGCTACGATATAAAAATAAGTATAAACGGGCGAAGCCGCGCGTGGGCGCTAGTAATTAATATATTGTTATAGCCAATCACAAATATACATAATATATATATGGTATCTCAAGTATCAAGAGACCATGTATTCTATTACTGCTTGAGGCAAACATTAGCTCATTGGAACCTCAGTCAATAAATTTAAACCAAGAAATTTACTATACGATGCTAGGAATAAGTAATATTATAGTATAATTATTGAGTCCGTTATAGTGCAGTGGAACCGGCTGCATACACGGTAGTTGTAAATTCATCTCTAACTTTGGGAACTCATATATTGTTTTCATATAAAAATAAATTAAAATTGTTTTGAGTATATGTAATATCTAAAAAATTAGGCGTCTCTCTTAAAAGAAATGCCTTAATCTTTAGTTTACTCTAATCGTAAAGTTGAAGTAAGTTAAAAACTTAAAAATTAAAAACAAAAAAAAGCTTTTTTAACAGAACACATTAATAAGATGAATGTAACGAGCACAAGCAAGCTTATCAGTCGGCAATCCAAGGTTCCATCAGCCATCTTCCAATTCCATCATCAGACCAGCTCGATGGTGCCATAACATTGTATTGTCATCTAATCTACAAATAATTATTAAATTTCATGATGATACAAGAATTAGAAGTGTGTGTAATTCACATTCTTCGATTTTATTATATACACTAGTTACTAAGTTACATTAATAATTGACCGTCGTGGCGCAGGGGCAGAAGGGTGTGACTGAAACGCGAGGATTGTGGGTTGGATCCCCACTCGAGGGAATTAATTATTATTTATTAATATTTTAATATCTTCGCTCTGGCACCAAGGTACCGGGTTGAGTTCTGCCACTCAACACGCAATGCTTTGAAAAATTCAGCGGAAAGTGGGGAACGGAATGTCTTAACACTAGGTTCTCTCTGCATACTCTACTGTATGCGGGATACAACGTGAATCTGATTTGATTTCATTTATTTTTACTTACTTACAGCTCGACCAAATAAGAAGCGTGTTCTAAAATGTATTATATAAGAAGCGCCCAAGAGAATTGCTCTTATCTCAATCGAAAAAGTTTGGGAATCTATATTGAAATTTCACGTAAAACTGCTTATTTACTTATCCTACGGGAAATAATATATGAAACGAAATAGAAATAGTTAAAAAAAAATATTTTGCCATTTTTTTTTACTTTATATTACTATTTTGTAATATACAGTTAATTTGAAATTGTAAATTATCAGCATCGATTAAGAAATATATAAATAAAAGTTTTAATGTTACATATATTTTTAGTTCAAAAAAAAAAATGATAGAAAAAGCTAATATATTTTTAGTTTAACATATTGATGATAAAAATAACTATTAATTTTAATTTAATTTTATAAAATAGATAATATTTCTATACAGAGCGTTAGTTACCCCGAACGATTAACTTTTTACTTAGCCAACCACCGTATTCACACTTAATAAACAAAATATTCAAAATAAATAATAATTGAGGCCAGTCGTGGCGCAGCGGCACGAAGTGTGACTGTAAAATCGACTGGTTGTGGGTTCGATCCCCACTCGAGGAGACGAAATATTTACTTAAATTTATATTTCCATTTCTTCGCTCTGGTGTCGAGGTTAACGCGGCGTTGAGTTCTGCTACTCACCACGCAATGCCTCCCGAATTCAGCAGAAAATGGGGAACGGAGTGTTTTAACATTTAGGTTCCCTCTGCCTACCCTGCTGTGTGCGGGATACAGCGTGAAGCTCATATTCAAAATAAACATTCCAATTTCTAAACAATCCACCTAAAATAAGGTTTAAAATGTAAATTTCCAAGATAACAAGATTATTTCGTATTACAACATCGATAATGGCTTACTTCAATCTCAGTAGTCAAAGGTACCGTTCTGTGTCTCAGCTAATATAATTTTAACAAGTTGTTAGGTATTTCGAGACTGCACGCCCATACCTTGCTGCGAAATTACAATTGAATTACGATTTAACAGTAATTTTATAATATGGTTTTGATGTAATATTTAATATTTCATCGAGATAAAGCGCGGCGTTGAGTTCCGCCACGCAATGCTTTGAGAATTCGGCGGAAAATGGGAAACGGAGAGTCTTAACTACACTAGGTATCCTCTGCTTACTCTGCTGTGTGTGGGATATAGCGTGACCTTAAAAAAAATGTTATGTACTTGCTGCAAAATTACAATTGAATTACGAGATAATAGTTATTTTATAATATAGTTTTGATGTAATATTTAATATTTTAATTTCTTCGCTCTGGTGTCGAGGCAAAGCGCGGCGTTCACTGCTGCCACTCGACGCGCAATGCCTCCAGAATTCGGTGGAAAATGGGGAACGGAGTGTTCCACTAGGTTCCCTCTGCCTACCCTGCTGTTTGTGGGATACGGAGTGACCCTAAGAAAAATTTAAAAAAATATATTGTAAGGTATTTTGCGACCGCACACCCCTACCTTGATATGCCACTTGCTGCGAAACGCACAATTGAATCACGATTCAATGGTTATTTTGAAATGATTTCGATGAAATATTTATGGAATTTAAAAGTTTTGTTTGATTCATATTTTATGTGATTTCGACGTTTTTTTTTTCTAAGTTTACAGAGAGTGCATATAAGAAAAGCTTTTTTCTCTATTCTTTGCTTGTTAGGAATTTAGAAATCGTTACAACAAAGAAATCACTAAATAATTTAAAAATTTATTTGCATTCATTATTGTATGTGGTTAAATTGTTGTTTCGATGAGTAATAATAGGCCATCGTAGCGCAGTGGCACCGGCTGACTGTAAAGGCTATGGTTGTCAGTTCAATCACCATTCAAGGGAATAAAGTACAGTATGCTTATACACTTGCTTTGATAAAAAATGCGGTGTTGAGTTGCGCCACTCAACAATCCGTCTCTTAAATTCATACGGAAAGCGAAAACTGAGTCTTGTCTTAGCACTACATTATGTTTAGCCGTACTGCTATATAGCTATATAACAGTAGCTATAATGTATGAAATTAATCAAAGCTTATTTTATTTCTTTATTTAGAACATTTTAGTGCCCAGCCGTGGCGCAAGGGCACAAAGTGGGACTGTAAAATCGACTGGGTGTGGGTTTGATCCCCATTCGAGGAGATGAAATATTTATTTTAATTTATATTTCCATTTCTTCACTCTAGTGTCGAGGCAAAGCGCAGCGTTGAGTTCCGCCACTCAACACACAATGCCTTCAGAATTCGGCGAAAAATGGGAAAATGCTGTGATTGAAATACAGCGTGAAGCCCATTTAATTTTATTTTTTTTATTAATTTAGAACATGTTTTTTTTCTTTTTTCGGACGCAGGTGGTAACCAACATTCTTAATCTATAAAATAACAGTTTAACGCCTTCTAAAGGGGTTCAAACACAATGACATTTATAAAGTTAAAAATAACTGAACTCGGGTGCAACAAGGGTTATATTAAATGTCAAGGGCTGGTGTGAAATTGAAATGTGTTTTTGTTTAAACATATAATAAAATAACGTAAAGAAGTAAAGAATAAATAAATGCTAATGTGGTAATTATTTATAGAAATACAGGTTGCTGTCATGACAAAGGAGAGGTATATAAAAAAACCGGCCAAGTGCGAGTCGGACTCGCTGACTGGGGGTTCCGTATCAATTTCAGAATCAACGAACGAGAATCAAAATTTTTATAACTTGACAAACTTAAGTTTACGGGTAGTATTCATTCTTATTTCGTATGGAATAAATTATAAATTTGGGATGTTTTTTTTTCTATGTAATACTAAAAAAAATTCTTTTTTCGGTTTGTTTCGTTTATTTGTATTGTAAGTTCTCACTTTGAGTTAAATTCCGTAACTGGAGGTCCACGGCAAGTATTCTATAGGTTACGCTGCGAGTTTCATATAAAATACAGAACAAACGATGCATAAATGCTTTTTTGCTTTAGGTCTTTTGATTGCGTTGACTTAGTAGCTTGATGTTTGGGATACATAAAAATATTAATCATAGCTTCAACCAATAAATTCGCCGGACAGTGGGGAACACTAGGTTCCCTCTGCCTACCCTGCTGTATGCGGGATACAGCGTAAAACTAAAATAAAAAAAATACAATCATAGAACTAAATGCTAAAATTTATATGCAAAACCACAGCCTAGATGCGCCATCGCGTACAAAACTAACTACACACGCCCACGAATGACTCACAAGTAAGTAAGTAGCCACAACTCTTTGTGCTCACCGACTTTAGGTAAATACCAATGACTTCCGGGAGTCAGTTAGGAACCTAAACGAGACATTGAAATTGTATCCTTATTATCAATTGTCAAGCTAAAAAGGCGAAATAATGTTGTGGAAGTTAATGGCATTCCTTAATAGATAGAAGTACCAGCCTGTTATAGATTTTTCATTATTTGTACTGAAATAAAAAGTTTTTTTTAAGTTTTAATTATGATTATTGGCAGTCAGTTTTTTTTGGTTTCGCACAAGCGTGTAGGCACAAGCGTGTAGTTGTAAGCGAAAAGGTTGTGGGTTCGATTTCTACTCGTGGAATGAATTATTATTTATTGATATTTATTTGCTCTCATAACAAGGCAAAGTGTGGCGTTGAGTTTCACAGTAAACCTGGTAAACTAATCATCGACAAGAGGCCAGTCGTGGCGTAGGGGCACAAAGTGTGATTGTAAAACCGACTGGTTGTGGGTTCGATCCCCACTCGAGGAGATGAAATATTTATTTAAATTTATATTTCCATTTCTTCACTCTGGTGTCGAGGCATAGCGCGGCGTTGAGTTCTGCCACTCAACACGCAATGCCTCCAGAATTCGGCAGAAAGTGGGGAATGGAGTATCTTAAGACTAGATTCCCTCTGCCTACCCTGCTGAGTGCGGGATACAGCGTGAAGCTGATTAATCATATTCCATACATTTAATTTGAATCCACAATTATTGGAATAAATATATGTAATTTCTATCACTGCTATGTATATTTTTTTAGTTTTACTCTTTATCCAGCATTTAGCGAATTAAAAAGAAAACATAATGTCAAAAACTTCGTTCTCGCTTCCCATCTGAGTTTGAGACAAAATGTCCTAAGAGGAGCGGAGTTCAATACAGTGTCATGTCTTGCCAAATAAAGAACACTGTAAATAACTCACAAAAATCATTTACATGTAATTGGTTACCTACTCCTACCACACGCGCCACTGTGGCCTCTTTATTTTGTTTTTTTGCTTCACAAATCACAGTTATATATATCTAATAATATAGTTTAACCGTTTCCAATAAATTGCTGTGTTCGAACAAATCCAATGGGATTACAACCCATTATCTGCTAGGACGGCTCCAGTGACAGGACAGGACAGGATAGGATATACGAAAGATGCCTAGGTAATAACTCCTTCATGTGAACAGGAAGGCGGGCATTAGCTAGCATGGCGGAGTAACGATTTGCGTAGATTACTCTAATGTACCTATTATATATAATAATTGTGGAGATTACTTGGTTTGGAGTTCGATTCCATTTATGTTTTAATATAAATTTTATAGTATTATTATAGAAGTCGTATAGAAGTATTGGGTTTGATGTCGGTCGTTGCGCAGGGGTACACACGTGTGACTGTATGGTAATAGGTTTCGGTTTTGATTTAATTTTTTTTTTTGCTCGATCCGGTGTCGAGGCAAAGCGTAACGTTGGGTTCCGCCCAGTGTCTCCAGACGTTCGGGACGTTTTTGGCGGGACGCCCCAATTTTTAGCCCAAAATTTAAGTGTCCCACTTTTCCACGCATTTAATTTTTTTTTTAATAACTTTAATTTTTGTAATAAGTCATTAACAATTTCTCAATACGCAATGCCTCCAGCATACGGAAAGTTGAACGCGAAAAGTGTAAAGCGGAGTGTCTTAACATTAGGCTCCTTCTGCCTATCCTGCTGCATGCGGGATACAGCGTGAAGCTGAAAGAAAAAACGGTATATTGTATTTATTTTTTTGATACAAATAAGTGTTCAATTTACTTTGATTTGAACTTTCGACTGAAAGCGCGATTGTCCGCATTTTTATTACTGCTCTGGGAGTGTGGTCTGTTTTTTTAATTTGAAATGTTATTCTCAATATTTCGATAATAACACTCAAAAGAAAAGAAAAATATTTTAAAACATAACAAAATTTTAATGTATCGAGATTAGAACTGCACTTCTTGAAAACCTTCCAAGTGATTTAACCAATTTAATTTTTTTTCAATTTAAATTTGAAATTCTTATTTATATGTTTGTATTAAAGATTTAAATTTAAAAAATATTGAAATAATTTTTAATATACTATCGTAAATCATCTGGTTCTTTCTTTTTATCTCATATTTGGAACACGCTCTGCTTTTTTAATTATTGTTGATATGAATAAAAAATCTTCTTAGAAATACTAATTAGAAGAAGTATAACAATGAAGTTTTTTTTTTTACAATATATTTTTATATGACCATCTTAAATAAGAGGCCACTGTGGCGCAGCGTCTGACAGTAAATACCAAAAAAGGTTGGGGTTCCCACTCAGAGTAATATATCATTTGGATCGCTCTGTTCGCTCTGGTATCAACGCAAAGCGCTATACAAAGCGATACCAGGGCCAGGTGATGAAAATATTAAATACTTCATTTCACCGAGTGGGAATCGAATCTGCAACCGCAATCGGAATCGAATCAATTTTCGCTGTGGTTTAGGAACTATATATCTTAATATTTGATATTATTTAGCTTGATACCTATACGTGGTCTCGAGGTAAATAGTCTTGACAGATGGATTGACAACGAACAAAGTGATTCTATAAGGAGGATTTTGTTTGAGGTACGGAACCCTAAAAAAAAAGTATATTCTATTAATATAATATTATTTTTAAATTAAATTTAAGTTAAAAAATGACCAATTTCACGTTATTTTATTTCAAAATGTACTTATTTTATGATTCTATATTATAATTAAGTCTTAGAGTAATATATTAAAAAACAAAGTTTTTTATTATAACATTCTCAGAAGCGGTTATCTGTATAGCTGAAAAGTATTACGCTCCAACCGTTATTATCAATGTAAATGTAGAACACGCAATATTAGATTTAAACTTGGAAAGAATATTTTTTATTAAATAAATATACCTTGAAACCAGTCGTGGCGCAGGGGTGTGAGTGTAAACGCGACTGGTTGTGGGTTCGATCCTCAATCTAGGAGATGAAATATTTATTTAGTTAGTTAGTTTGTAACTTTAGTGTGTTTTAACACTAGGTAGGTAACCTCTGCCTACCCTGCTTGTGCGAGATACAGCGTGAAGCTGATTTTATATATATCTCACTCATTTCACTCTGGTTCCTCAACACACAATGCCACGAATCGGCGGAAAATGGGGAACAGAGTGTCTTAACACTAGTTTCTATCTGATTCTAATGTGAAGTTAAAAAACCCTATATAGAAATAAAATGTCCTCTTCCTTTAAAACCACTTCCGCTATTTGTAAAGAAATAGGTTAAATTTTAAAATTTCTTTTAACAATATGATTTATCTAATTTAAATCATGTTTGTGTGTGTAGTGAAAGAGTGAAATATAACGAATATATTATGTATGAAATATAGCAAAAAAAAACTTTTTTTTAACTCTACGTTTTTGTTATATATCTATCAGAAGAAAGCATAAAAAAAAGAATTTTATGATTTCCCTAAGCATATATAGAACCCACAACCAATACCTTTACAACCAGACAAAATCCCACTACGCCACAATAGCTAAAAGTTCTAAAATAAAATATTTTAAAGTGTTTATAAAATATATACAACCATACATTGTAAATAGGTACGTACGTGATGGTTCTTACCTTATAAGGTAAATAAATCTAGAAACCTGACTATGGAATATTATTTGTTTATACTTTATACTAGCTTTAGTAGGTTTTATAATACAGCAAATAAAATGATAATTTTGCAAAATAACCTATGATTCATTTCTTAGTTTCTGTTTTTAGTTAGCTATCGTGGTACAATAAAGATGTGACAGTTTTAAATTCGAATTCTATTTGGGGATTTTCCCTTATTTTATGTTTGTTTATATTAAATACATATTAATTATAGTAATAGTATACTATTTTATTACAAGAGCGAAGAAACGAAAAAATAAATTTAAATAAATATTTCATTTCCTCGAGTGGGGATCGAACCCACAACCAGTCGGTTTACAGTCACACTTTGCGCCACGACTGGCCTCTAATAGCTGTTTAGATTAGAATTTAATGTAGAAAAAGATATCACAAAATTTTTCCTAGATTCGTGTTTTACATAACATAGTTATCAATTCTCATATCAACAGTCTTCTATTTACCTCTCGTATTTAACCCATTGCTTGTTCAAAGCTGGAATTTAACGCCGAAGTTCGTTTTGCTAGGGATCGAACCCACAACCGTCGCCCAGATATTGGTTCTACCACACCACAATGGCCTCAATTACACCATATACAATTTTAATTAACCTAACCCTCACTGCCTCCCCCCCGCACCACTACACCCCTCGGTCAGCGGTCACCCCATTCAAAAGCACTCCAGGACCGTACAGTATGTATGGAATGGAATACGGAGCGGCGTATGCGGCGCACGTAACCTATTTAGCCTCTACGTTCCAGTGCGATGAGTTTATCTAACAATCTCTGTAGATGTATATTTTTTTTTACCTTCACGCTGTATCCTGCACACAGCGGGGTAGGCAGAGGGAACCTAGTGTTAAGATACTCCGTTCCCTGCTTTGCGTGTTATTTGACAGAACTCAAAGCCGCGCCTTGTTTAACACCACGACACCAGGGCGAAGACATGGAAATATACATGAAAATAAATATGTCATCTCGAGTGGAGAGCGAATCCACAACCAGTCGATTTTACAGATTATATTTCCATTTCTTCGCTATATTGTCGAGGTTAAAGACGGCGTTGAGTTCTGCCACTTAACACGCAATGCCTCTAGAATTCCCTCTGCCTCAACTAGGTTCCCTCTGCCTACCCTGCTGTGTGCAGGATACAGCGTGAAGCTGATTTTTTTTTTGTAATAATCGTGGAAATCAAAGAACTTATTATCTTAACATTAGGTTTCCTCTACTTATTCTGCTAAGCGTGAAAAAGCCGCTGCTGCTAAAAATAACCTGGCTCTATTAAATCCAGTGATAATTTCAAATGAAACTAATCACAATTTTACTTTAGGGATGAAACGTTAAGATTGACGGTTGAATAAAAGATCCATTTTTTATTGAAATATATTAACTTCACGTTTAACATTAAAATGTATATTAATTTCAGTCATTTTTTTGGATAAAAATTAATATTTCTATAATTTCTGTTGATTAATTTAAATATACTAACATTTAAACAATAAAATAACACCCAATTACGTACTAATATACAAATTTAATTGTAAAATACGATTTTATACACGAGGACTGGTACCAGAACCTTGTACCGGGATAGCTAGGATTAGACCTGGCTTATTCATACATATGATGCATTGTTACGAACAAAGGGTATATGTTGAAACTAAATTCTGAAATTACGTAGAATATTTTGTATTGTTCGTGTTATTAACGTAAATATAATGACATTTTTATTAGGTGTAGCAGGTTCGAATCCAATTGAGTGTATTATTATGCAGAGTAACTATAACAGAACCTAGTTTCAATAGATTCTTCACTGATTTCCACCCAAATTTAAAACCAACAAGTGTTTGTGATGAGTGATTTGTGATGAGTGAGAAGGTGAGGAGAAATGAAAATTATTTAATTAATCAATATCTACTTTAATTAATCAATATCTTTGAGTAAATCGAGCTTACAACCATCACGCTTACAGTTATACGTCCCACTGCGCCACGGTAGCCTATATATATCATTAAAAAAATCTAATAAAATCAGCTTCAAGCTATCCCGTATCCCGCACCTCGCACACAGCAGGGTAGTCAGAGGGAACCTAGTGGTAAGTCACTCCGTTCCCCATTTTTCGCCGAATTCTAGAGGCATTGCGTGTTGAGTGGCGGAACTCAACGCCGCGCTTTCCCTTCGACACCAGAGCGAAGAAATAAAAATATAAATGTAAATAAATATTCCATTCCCTCGAGTCGGGATCGAACCCACAACCAGTCGCGTTTATAGTGCATACACTTTATGCCCCTGCGCCACGACCAGGACCAATTCATTATTAATATCATTATAATTCGCTCAAATTTCGCTTCGCTTCATTCTGGCACCAAGCCAAAAAGCCCGGCGTTATGTTCCGCCACTTAACACGCAATGCCTCAAAATATTCAACGGAAAGTGGAGAACGGAGTGTCTTAACACTGGGACCCTACATCTAAAGTTGATTAATTAATGTTTAACATATTTATATTAACTTAAGAGAGATCGGTAAATCTACATACATACTCTTTGTTCTGTTCTACTTGTAATGGGCCAATGATGCAAGGCGTGGGCTACAGCTTCGAATCAATGAACGTATTGTGACGTGGGCCGTGAGAAATAATATTTTGCAATGATGTAAAGTTATTGAGAACTAAGTGTAGGCGAATAAAGGTATATCGATGGTATTGATTTGATTTTGTAAATGGTGTTTTTATTACTTTTAAAATTTTTCTTGGTCCTTATATAACCACTAACGGCCCACTCGCGGCTTCGCCCGCATACTACCTATAATATTTTTATTATGCTGCATTTGCCAACAGATTGATATATTTAATCATAAATACTACGTGGCTGTATGATAGGACGTCATCAGCTTATTAGTATAGGTTATTTCGTTATTTAAGGCTAACTAAGACTTACACCTTAATGTTATATAGCATATAGCACTAAAGAAAGTAAATCGGACAAATAAATCCAGAGATCTCAGCGTTTAAACAAATAAACGCTTCAGCTATTATATTAGTACAGATTTTTTTAAGATACATACATAAAACAATAAATTTTGCGGCTGATTCCAGACTTTTTTCTGATAATTTGCGAATTTTCCATTGTAAAATATTTTATAGAATAAAAACAAAAATTGGCTGGAAAGCTTCAAAGAATTCAAACCTTTAAAGCTGTATATTATATTTAAAGCATACATTTTTATGATACTTAAGAACTACTTATATAAATAAATATTTCTCAAATCGCAACGCGGTGTTTATTTTAGAACAAAACTTGTACTTACATTACTTACCATACACGTTGACAGATGACCACACAGGAAGCGTCCTCGCAAATGTTAAAATATCAAGGTTAGGCAATCTCTTTGTGAGAGGTCGTTTTGGAATCGATTTTAAATAGCTTTCTTCATAAAATGATATCTGATCTGTGAAGATAATGTCATATTTTTTTAGTTTTTTTTTAGTTATAAATAAAGTATAATGACTATTCTGTTAATAGCTAGTGTTAAGACACTCTGCTCTCCACTTTCCGTTGACTTCTGGAGCCATTGCGTGTTGTGGTGTAGTGGCGGAACTCAACGCTGCGCTTTGCCTCGACGCCAGAGCGAAAAAATTAAAATAGCAAATATTTCGTTTCCTTGCCTGCTTTTGCCACTGCGCTACGGCTGATCTCAAAATAAAGTGAAATATATAAAATATTGTATAGTTAAAAACAGGTATTATTTTAGTAAAAAATTATAAAGTACTGTGCATATAGTAATAGAAATTGAATTTCTTTAATATTTTTTTTTCTTATCTTCACGCTGTAACCCGCATAAAGGAGTTCCTTTATCCCGGTCCTTTATGTGAGTTACAGGCAGAGGGAACATGGAGGGAGCATAGTGTTAAGACACACCGTTGCCCACTTTCTGCTAAGAGAAAAAAAAACATTATTTGTAACGTGATAACGTTGTAATTTTCTCATAGAATAACAACAAGAAATGATTCTTAAAATTATTGGAATTACTTTAGGGATTTTAATAAAAATCTCTTAAGACGCTCTCGCACTCAACTGAAGGTAATAAATTATAAGAAAAGATTGTTTTAAATGAATATTATGTATTCTTTGTTTTACAAAAAAAATTACCAGCCAGTAGAGTTATAGTCATGATTTTTTTTTACTTATATTTTATCTTGTATTGGTTAGAGATAGGGAACCTAATGTAAACCTAATGTTAACCTAATGTTAACCTAATGTTAACCTAATGTTAATCTAATGTTAACCTAATGTAAACCTAATGTTACCTTGTCCTCCAAATTTTCGACTTTGAGCATTTTTTGTCTGTCCTAGCTTAAATGAATCGTTTTTTTTCCTTGCACTCGTAACAAGAGAACGTCGAACGTCGACTTCCGCCACTAAACACGCAAATTCGCGAAAATTGGACGGAAAGTGGGACGTATCTTAACACTAGGCTCCCTGCCATATGCGGGATACAGCGTGAAGCTAACAAAAACGCTCACTATAAGATTTTCACTTGTTAAAATATTTTGTTAAGTTATGCATACATATTTGTTTTTACTTTGTTTCTTACATTAGTTCCGCTACTCAACACGCAATGGGTCTAGAATTCGGCAAAGCGTCGGGAACTGAAGTGTCTTAATGGGAACGGAGTGTCTTAACACTAGGTTCCCAGATTTCCCTATGCCTACTCTGCTCTATGCGGGGCACAACGTGTAACTTTTGTCTCGGTGCCATGAAGTAAAAATATTAATAAATAATAATTAATTTTCCCGATTGGGGTCGAATCCACAGCCGTCGCGTTAAAGTTACACCCTTGTGCTTTTGTGCCACGAAGATCTCAAAAGTATACATATATTCATATTAAAATTTATATATTAATACCTTTTTTAATACCTGTAGACGCCTCGATATCGGTATAAACTTAATAAACAGCAATGATACGCTCAAATCGATGCCACGGCACTTCTGTATAGTAAATTAAATACCCCAGGGAGTTCATTGTGGTAGGAACAAATTTTATGTTGGTAATATTTTATTTATAAATGCTAATTGAATGTCGATTTTATTATTTAGATGTTTAAGAATTATAGATTTTTGGTTTGTTTTAGTCTGTTTGTATGGAGATTGTGGAATTTGTGTGTTTATTTTATTTATTTATGTTAGGTTGTGGTGATTTTTTTTAAATACAAACATTCATCATTGGAATGTTGTAGAGTTTTGAAACTCAACGCGCAATGTCTCCAGATTTCGACGGTAAGTGGGAAATTAAATTTTTCTTCATGGGAACGGAATGTCTTAACACTAGATTCTCAAGTTCTCTCTGTCTACCATGCTATGTGCGTTATTTAGAAAACGTATAAAAATTTGAACGTAGCGGATCTCGAATCCGCGCCTCTTGGAAACCGGCTAGGAGGCGCGGGTAGTATTTTTCTTTTCTAAGTTTGGAATAACACTTTAAAAAATTGAGAATGAGTGAAGCACGAATAACTGTTAACAGAGGAAAAGGGAGATCTCAGTTGACCACCGAAAACAGAATATTGGTGATAGTAGGTAACGTAAAACCCATGAGGTATGTACAAAGAGGTGATGTCAATAACGAGGCCAAAGAGGTATGCAGAGGTCTAAAAATATAATGAAACTAAAAGTGGAGAATGAACCTACAACTATTGTATATATCTGCTATATAGGCTTTTCTACTGAGCCATGATAGCTTTAAAACTCTATTATAACATTGTGGTTTTATAATATCTAAAAGTAGCTTAAGTAATATATTTTCTATATAACATTGAGATCTTTTTCCACTTCTCTGAGGGTAATTTAGAAAACTGTTTCTCAGCGTCTGCTTACAAAGCTGCTAGTCTTTATTATAGTCTAGTTTATATTACTTATTTTTACCTACTTCTGATAATGTGGTTCATATAAAAAAATATTAAGGAATATTTTTTACAAGGCCAGTCGTGGCGCAGCGTCACAAAGAGTACCTGTAAATATGATTGGTTGTGGGTTCGATCCCCACTCAAGGAAACGAAATATTTATTTAAATTTATATTTTTATTTCTTCGCTCTGGCGTCCCTTCCGTGTGCGAGATATAGCGTAAAGCTGATTTATTTTATTTTTATAATATTTTTTATCCAGCTGTAACTAAGTCACACATCTAATTGCTGTATTATACATACAATAGATTAGATGAAAATACAATATTATAGTACCATCGAGCTGGTCTGATGATGGAATTGGAAGATGGCTGATGGAACCTTGGTCTGCCTAGTAAACCTTTAATGAGTTTTTTTTAAGTTTCTTAAACTATTATTTTTTTTCATATTTTTTTCTTAAGAACAATTTGTTACCTGGAACTTGAAATCTTAGACGTTACGAATAAACTAATAAACAAAGTCGTTTTTCATTCCACATTATTTTATTGCTAATATTTTCCATGTACCGGCGCTTTTTTTTACTTAAAAAAATCAGCTTCACGCTGTACCCCGCACATAGCAGGGTAGAGGGAACCTAGTTTTAAGACACGCCGTTCCCCACTTTCTGCCGAATTCTGGAGGCATTGCGTGTTGAGTTGCAGAACTCAACGCCGCGCCTTGTCTCGACACCAGAGCGAAAAAATGGAAATATAAATTTAAGTAAATATTGCTCGAGTGGGGATCGAACCCACAACCAATCGGTTTTACAGTCACACTTTGTGCCGCTGCGCCACGACTGGCCTCAAATTCAATGTTTTACTTTCATTGGTATTTATTGATAAGAACATAATTACAAATTAGAGAAGAGATAGCTTCATTAACATTTTATTACAATAGATAAATAATAAAAAAGAAAACGGTTTTTAGCGAAGTAATATCTAATCTCGACTTTTTATATTCTATGAACTTTGATCTTTCCCGATGACCTTTGAAATTCTCACAGAACGTCAAAATATTTATTATTTAGGATTTTTTTATTTGAGGCCTTCGTGGCACAGATAGTTGTGGGTTCGATTCTCTGACGAGGGAAAGAAACAATATAATCATTTCATTTCCTTACTCTGGTTACGAAGCAAAACGCGGTGTTGAGTTTGTCCACCCAATACCCAATAAAATATTTCACAATATATAAAAGATTAAAAAATAAAAAAAGAT
>DWQW01007008.1:0-15547 GCA_018249695.1 Heliconius erato demophoon | reverse complement strand
ATGGCTAGATAGGTATATCTACGGAGTATGCATTATTGAAAGATGTTTCTCACGCCGCCGCGCGCCGTCGTCTTACATCGAAATTCACATAATATTGTATTATTATGGCGTTAGTAATTTATACAGCATAAAGCGATGTGACAAAAACTGTAGAGTAATCCTATAAAAATATTAAAAAATTTTATTTTGTTCTAAATAATAGCTTTTAGCATGTTTGGATACCAATTGATATTTTAATGTATGTGTATTCGTTCCATTACAACATGTTTTTCTTATTCGATATGGTATGGGTGAGAGGGTGGTCCCATATAAATTATGAAAGCTGGGTATTATTTATTGTTCACTCATTGGGGTAAGACTATCCATAACTTTTTAATAGTTTTGGTGGTTCTATGTATTCTGTGTGTATGTATGTAGCCAATGTGTTTTTGGTGGTTTTATATTTGGAAATAACTTCTTATGATGGCTTAACTGTCAATTTTCTTTTCTATACCTACACGTTGTATCTCGCATATAGCTCCGTACACGCACCACCCAGTTTCAGAAACTTGCGTTTTGAATGACGAAAATGTGGAAATATATATAAAAATTCTATGAAGTGGGATTTGAAATAACAATACTCAGACAGTCCAGCTGCATTACTGCTGTACGATAACATCAAAATTCATCATTGCTCCTTGGAATGTCCATTTCAGTAACCACCTTATAAACCAACTAGAAAGATGACAAAAGTCATTACCGAAAAGTTAGTGCGCAACCTCAAGATATTATCGGTAGCCTCAGCGCGTAAAAACCAAGGATTTTCATACAATTAAAATTACGTGGGAACATAGTTCGCGATTGTTTATTGTTGTTACAACAATCGTAGGTAGGAAACTGTAGAAGTTAGGATAAGGGGTCAGATTGCCATTAAATCACTAATTTTGTATTAGACCTCAACTAATTCTAAATAAGAGAAGGCCGCGATTTTTCTTTTATTTAATGCAATCTGTTTAAAATTACAAAAAAGTGTATAAAAAAGCTAAGGTTAACTAAAATAAGTACTAACAATATATTAATAATGTCAAATTCTTTCTAAATTAACATAATGACCGAACGTTGAAAATTCATCGTTAAATTTATTATATTATTTCGGAAGATTTCAAAACAAATATGGTGTTATATTTATTATATTAAATTTAACACACAAAATTATTTTTTAAAAAATTATATAAGAAACGTACTCTCACAAAATGAGAGAATGCTGGAGGGCGACAATTTATTTAGCTTTTGCAGCGTTGTTTGACTGAACCCGCGATCCGCTAATCACATAGACGTGTTGCCCGAGGTCAGGTCCGTTGCACGTCAGTCGACATGCCGAGTGGAGCCTGGAGCTGTATCATGTATAGAAATATTATAGTTGAGAAACCATCATGCCATTGAATAATGTTATTTATAGATACGTTTAAACAGATACAAATTATATGTGATTTGTGGGAAATATTATAAAGATTATAATTTTGAATTACATAGATAGATAGGTACTTTAGTTGCAGATATGGAGCTTGAAATTGATATCTAAGAAATCTTTAATGATAGTTTTCATTGGATGACTGGATAACTGGGGATGACTGTTTTATATTGCAGTGGTTAATAGATAGAAATTATCGATATATAAAAAATATAGATAAGAAAAATGATATTATTAAAGCAAAAATATGCATTGAGGTTGAGTCGATACGTTGAGAATAAATAGAAAATATTTAATTAAATATGTAATTTTCTCTTGAGTAACATTTAAATCCTGCTAACCACAGCTGTACTGCGTCACAATGACACCAATAAATTGACATTTGAATCCTGTTACTAATAACTTCTACCCTGCGCCATAAACTAAGAACAAAACAGAACAGAACATCTCCTCTGCTTCACAAGCAGTGGCAGCAATAAATTAACTTCAATATACATACGAGTAATATATTTTTAATATACAACGAAAGTTTATTATATTTGTAGAAGTAACCAGGCACGTAGGCACTAAGTGTTAAGACACTCCGTTTGCTATTTTTCGCCGAACTCTGGAGGCATTGCGTGATGAGAACAGGTAGAAAAAGCAACGCCACAACACCAGAACGAAGAAATAAAAATATTTAATATTTTGTATCCTCGAGTGGCAATCGAATTAATTCAATACACATATACAAAACATACATCAAATAACAAACCAAACTGTACTCAAAATATCTTATAACATTTCTGGAGTGGTGGGTACACATCTAAATAACTCTAGTGTCCACAAAACGTTCATCCAAAGCATTGTGGTATTTCAATACATCTATTAGCGCTGCTAGTGCTCGTAGCTCGCCGTGTTACTGTACCAACTTGACGTCAAACGCTAAGAGTCCTTAGGCTAGTGTCGCTTAAGATAGAAGCGAGAAGCGTTTTTTTAGTAAATATTCAAGAAAATCTTCGTAGCACAACGCGTGATTGTAAACGCGATGATCGTGTGTTCGATTTCCATTAGAGGAAATTAAATATATATTTTTTTCTTTCCTTGCTCTGGTAGCAAGACAAAGCGCGGCGTTGAGTTCCGCCATTCAACTCGCAATGTCTCGAAACTTTGGCGCAAAGTGAAGAACGGAGTGTCTTAATACTAGGTTCCCTCTACCTACTCTGCTATATGCGGTACACGTAAACCTAAAAAAAATTAAAAAAATGGATTTATACTAGTATACTGACCATGACTTCATGGGAAGTCGTGGGTTTTATTCTTCTCTATAACAGTTTTTATACAGTAATTATGTCTTCGCTGTATATTTGTTTTAATTTTTATGATATTTATAAAACGTAATGAAATGAATTATTTATTTAAAATGACTTTAAATGCTACTAACACTTTAATCATATCGTCCAACTCATTTAATTTTATTTTCATTTCTTAACACGCTTTTAAAGTCGATTTGTATATAATAAAATTTTTAAATTAAAGTGACCCACTTGTAATAATCAACATCCACACCATCATGAAACTTTGCAATTGTTGGTATAATTATAATAACTTAGGTAATAGTACAATAATAAGGTATCAGCAGCGGGGCATTCAATTCATTTTTTATTCTACATTTTTGCGGCGTTAAATACCTCCACTTAACTCACAATGCCTTCAGAATTCGGCGGAAAGTGGGAAATGGAAGTGTCTTAATGAGAACGGAGTGTTTTAACACTACGTTCAAACGTTATTTTTGCCTATCCTGCTACGTGCGGAATACAGCGTGAAGCTTAACAAATTAGGTACTATAACTATTACATATAATGCTAATAACTAAATAAATTATTACAACACATTCATCTTCTAACTTACACTGCGCATATTCTAAACAAGACTACCATATTCGTCAACAGTGACACCTATATCGGGTTTGCACTTGAAAAACGTCATTTCTAATTTAACCCCTAATAACAACGTTTTAAGGGCGACTATAGCATATTTAATAGAAACTTTAGCATATTATATATGATTTGTATTCAACAGGCTTAGGTTATACAT
This sequence comes from Heliconius erato demophoon, assembly GCA_018249695.1. Classification (NCBI taxonomy): domain Eukaryota; kingdom Metazoa; phylum Arthropoda; class Insecta; order Lepidoptera; family Nymphalidae; genus Heliconius; species Heliconius erato. The sequence continues at coordinate 12,021 of DWQW01007008.1, read as the reverse complement.
TGTATTTTATTCGCTTTATGTTTTTAATTACGGCACGAAGCTACCTATATAAGTTGAGATGACAAGTGCAATGGCGTTTGGAAGATTACTGTGATATTCTTTACTTGCCTCTAAAGGAAGGATAAATGATAATGATTTACCATAAAGTATTATGGAACATTTGTATAGATTATTTATTTATATATGTATATATTTTGATTTTAATTTTTTCTGTGTTATCAGCTTCACGCTGTATCCCGCACACAGCAGGGTAGGCAGAGGGAACCTAGTGTTAAGACACTCCGTTCCCCACTTTCTGCCGAATTTTGGAGGCATTTCGTGTTGAGTGGCAGAACTCAACGCCGCGCTTAACCTCAACACCAGAGCGAAGAAATGGAAATATAAATTTAAGTAAATATTTCTTCTCCTCGAGTGGGGATCGAACCCACAACCAGTCGGTTTTGCAGTCACACCTCGTGCCGCTGCGCCACGACCGGCCTCATACATACCTATAAAACATATTTATGTTTACTACAGTTGAAGTCGATTATTTTTCTGGAAACGCTGCAATTTGCTGTAATAGTCGTTATTACAAGCACTTAATGACCGCACGAGGCTCTATGCGACGCGAATTTCCGCTCATTTTTTTTCTCATGTTCTCGTGAAGCTTCTATGCAGTTGATATAGAGCAGTGGTTCCCAACCAGTGGTCCGCGGACCACCAGTGGTCCGCAGAAGCTTAAATATGGTCCGCGAACGATTTTAATTTTATGACTGGGGATGGTGAGGCGAAGTTTCTGTTTAATTATCACAGTTAATTTTTATTATACCTACATGCATAGTGGTCCGTGCTACCAAGAATGACATGAAAGTGGTCCTTGATCAAGAAAAGGTTGGGAACCCCTGATATAGAGTAATTGACGTTTAATAATGAACATTAAGAGATATTGATGTCTTTATAAATACATGTTACGGAATAGCAAAAGTAAAATCATTTGATAGCTAATAAAAAATGAAGTCTGTGTGGTATGATCGTGGGTATCTAGGTCCACATTATGAGAGAAATCTAGATTTTTGTTTAGCGTCACGCTATATTCCGCACACAGGGTAGGCAGATGGAACTTAGTTTTAAAACACTCCATTTTCCGTCCAATTTTGGAGGCAATGCGTGTTGAGTGGCGGAACTCAACACCGCGACAACAACGAAGAAATGGTGATATTAGATATAAAATTTATATATATATATGTGAAAAAAAAACACAAAAAAATATAAATGCTTCGCTGTTTGAGGATCCGCTAGCAAAAGGTCAGTAGCAGTGAATCTTTAATTACCATACATTTTAACAAAATCGAATTAATTATTATTATTATTATTTTACTTTTACGATATTTTTATGATGCAAAAAAATTACTTGGAGGTTGGTTGGACGAGCGTTTACGATTTCAATTACTTGACTGAAAACTTAATGACGTATATAATGCGAAAGAGTTCCAGTTCTGAATTTGCTTTGTGTATTTTTAAAATAAAATTGCATTCATAATTAATGTAGAGTCGAAGGACGCTATATATTTTCAACAATTTTAAAATGTTATTCCACATTTGGGAAAGAAGAATACTTTTTTAGAAAACATATGGAAATTTTAACGTAGCGGGATTTAAACAGGTGCTTTTTCAACGGACTTCTCTTAGACGGTTTCCAAGAGGCGCCGGTTCAAATCCAGGTACGTAATTTCTTTAATACGTTTTTTAAAAAGCATCTATATATATATATATATATATATAGATGCTTTTTATATATATATATATATATTTTTTCTTTTTTTCTAAAGACTTTGGTGAATGAATAATAAATACAATTACAATATTCTTCGCAAATTAGAGAGTCACTTTAAAAAAATAAGAGACAATAAATTCCTTACAAAAAACTTAGAACGTTTAGTGTTATTTCACACTTAAGATGGCTTAATCAGAGCGCTTGGACTAGGACTGGAGAGACTCGGGTTCAAATCCCACTACCTTAAAAAAATTATACATTTACTTAATAAATATTTAAATATGAATTTCAATTCTGTTCTTAAGAGATTTTCTAAAAATATATATAATAGAGAAAATTCTATAAGAACGTTACGCTAGAAGTGCAACACGGTGGGGTAGATTAGTAGATTACATATAATTTACTCGGAATGCGTCCATCTAGGTGTTAATGGCTGTTAATTTCGTTGACATCCGTTCTATCCTTATTGAATTAATTACATTTATTTATATATAGATAAACTATTTAAATTATTTATATTATTGAGGCCGTCGTGGCGCAGGTGCACAGAGCGCGACTGGTTGTGGCTTTGATCCCCACTCGAGGAAATGAAATATTTATTTTAATTTATATTTCCATTTCTTCTCTCTGGTGTCCAGAAAATTCGGCGGAAAGTAGGAAACGGAGTGTCTTAACATTAGCTTGCACCCTGCTGTGTGCGGGATACAGCGTGAAGCTGATTTTTATTTAAATTATTCAGTAATTTATTTCTGAATTGGACAAGCCTAAGTTCACTTGGCGTTTGAAGTATTGTCGGCTAGGAAATAAATCTTGGTCAAGAATTCAACTAGTTTTGCAAATTGTTAAGCACTCGAAAGGTATATTTAATCAGATCTTATTTTAATAACCAGTAATAGGCAACGAGATAAATACACAATATTGCATACTTTATATTTATCTATGTAAATTTAGTATATAAATTAAAATATCAATATGTATATTTTAAGGTGAATATTCTGTAAATAAATATTTATATAGTATCTAGATTGTTAATTAAATAATATATGTATATATTATTGCAAAACATTTTTAGGAGACACAGGTTTTTATAAATTATATTTTAAACTGTTAAGATTCTTACTGGACCTTCTAAGCAGAAGTGCTTTTCCATAGGACTGACGCTACTGACATTTTTATGAAACTTCACAATTTACTATGAAAAAAGGCCAACTTGGAAAAAATATTATTTTCATTTGTTTTGTTTTTTTGGTTTTGGATGTCACGTTATTCTATACTATTTGTACAAAAACTTATATATTTTTTTTTGCTATGTACAAAAATTATATATTTTTTAGGTAGGTATAGTATAACGTACCACATTGGCACTATTTTAAATTCACATAATATTATCGAATACGTAATATGAAGACTATCTGATTGACCTCCGTACTATTTTGAATATAAGTTAAATAAATGAAAAGCTACAAAATTAAAAAAAAAATGTAAGTAATTTAATTTTATTATTTACAATTTAAGTAACTTTTTTTTAATAAACATATTTTTTGTATTAAAATATTAAAATAACTAATCGATTAAATAAATTATATAACATTTATAAAATAATTCAAATATTGCACCAATACATTTAACAAATATAGCTTTAAATATATATATATTTTAGATCATAGTAAGGTTATTTGTTAGTGTAAGAAATGTTAGAGTCTTATGTTAATCGCAAATCTCACAAACGCACAGGTTGTTGACTGGGCTATAGTAACGTTAGCGTAGCCACCACGCTGCTGTCTTCCGGTCGCTATCAAAACAAAATGAATGTAGCCGTCAATAAGGTTATTTCATTTTTAAATTTAAAGCTGTTATACACTTTAGCACTTGTAAGTAGGATTTTGTTAAATTTAAAACTAAAATATCTTTTTACGTACATAAATTAATTACGTGCACCATTTTACGACTCTACATCGACGGAAAGTTGTTTATACAAAAACTTAGTGAAATAAATCGTAATACAAACAATTGGCGCGAACCGATACCGAGATGTTTGCTTGCCAAGTTTTGGTGACATTTTAAAGCAAGTTAATTAGTACGAGTTCACTTAAAATAATCGAATTAAAAAAATAATATAAATAAATAAAAATTTGACTCACCTACAGAAACCAAGAAAAAAATACAAACCAACACATCGCTTATCAATACAACGTAGACTCACCGATCACGAAACGGTAGCCGTACCGGTCGAGCTAACCGAAATTAACACAATACGTTTACACCGACCGACAAACAAGAATATAAATTATTAACTTGGCACCTAACTAAAAAAAAAATCACACACAAAAAAGTTCAACAAACCGAATTAAAAAAAAAATACGAAAAATGTAATAGTATTCTCACCTGCTGCCGGACGCACGAGTACGAGCGGCAGCACGATCAGCGGCAGCAGCGGCAGCCGCATGCTCCCGCTAGCGTCGCATGCCGGCGCGTGCGGCGCTCTGTGCTCGTCGCCCGCCGCCGCGGAACTGGGCGCCGCGTGACGCGTGTGCCGGCGCGGCACGTGCGCGCACACTCGCGCCACCGCCATCCGCCGCTGACTGCCGCCGCCGGCCCGTCCGCGCCCGTCCGCGCCCGTCCGCGCCTGCACCTGCACCCACCGCCGGCGTCAACACAACACGAACACTATTTCAAATTCACTTTTAAAAGAAATATGGTATTTATTTATATTTATATGTAATATGTAGCGTGGTTTCGTTTACTTAAATTAAATGTAAGTTTTTAAATTGAATATAAGAATTTCTTTATTGAATTTATTACAAAAAATATGCCAATTTTGGTAAGGTAGAAACTATGTAGAGTTATCTTGTCATATTACAGACCCTTGTTTGACACATTCGCGTGTTCTAAATAGAAAAAAAAACATTTAAAAAAAATAATTGATTGTAGTTACATAATGAATAGAATAGAATAGAATAGAAAATAAGTTAATCTCCAGATTAACCTCAAATTAATCTGAATGAGCAATCTTTAAGTCAAAACGCTGGATCAATGAACTTAACGTTAGTTAAGCGTTGAAGTCTTTTCAAGGGCGCTTATTAGAAGGCACAGACAAAAAATCGCGGAACCGCTTGTGTAAAAAGTTGTTGGCAACAGTGTTTATGTAAGGCTAAGGTTGTGTGTGATTTGATAAAAGTAACAAATTAAATTAAAATAACGTTACTATTAATAGTTTGTAACTTATACAGTAGCGTATCGTTTAATAAATGAAATATAACATTATAGTAGTATTATTGTTGTAATTACACATTGTTATTAGTCATAAAAGTCCTTTTTTAATAATTTATTTTTACTAACGTAGCATTAAACCTAAATCTAAATTTAGATCTACGTACGAATAGTTTCGATTTTTATTTGCATTACAAATTATTTTAAATTTAGAACCCATGACTCTACATCATCTATTTCTATTTATAGTTCGTTTATTAAAACGTAAAATATTTATCAAACAGAAATGTATTTGAAAATATAATAATAACAAGAATAAAAACAAAAACAATTTAGTTAACATCTGAGACTATCAAATGAATTTGTCACGTAATAACAATACAATAAATAAATTTCAATAATATATTTCACATTCTAAAAATCCAGATTTCGTTGTCAGTTTCCAAAAGAATGATTTTAAGAACGCACAGTGGCCAGCAAAAGTAATTATTATATGTAATGACTGGAAGAGTCCGCCTTGATTATAGGCTCGTAGCGGTTCCTACGGGGCCCCGGGCCTCATCGGCGACGCGACGCCAAAAAACACACGGTATATACTTGTAAGTAGCGATACTTCATTTACCTAAGTCGTTAGTTGTGATCTTTTTTTTGTATTATAATCATTTATATAGAAAATAATCCATTTATTAATTTTATATTGATATATTTATTAATATTTTAGTTTTTTCACTTCGGACACGCAATGACTCCAGAATTCTGCGGGAAGTGGGCAGAGGAGTGTCTTAGCACCCGGCTCTCTCTGCCTGCCCTACTAAATGCTAAAAAAATTATAAAGTAAATGATATATTGATTGGTTGTGGGTTCGATCCCCACTCGCGGAAACGAAATATTTACTTAAATTTATGTTTCCATTTCTTCGCTCTGGTGTAGAGGCAAAGCGCGGCGTTGAATTCTGCCACTCAACACTTTGGCAGAAAGTGGGGAACCGAGTGTTCAATTCGGCAGAAAGTGGGGAACGTACTCCGTTCCCCACTTTCTGCCGAATTTAACACTAGGTTCCCTCTGCCTACTTTGCTGTGTGCGTGATACAGCATGAAGCTGATTTTTTTGATTTGTATATTGATATAGTATACGGTATTATAAAGTGTTCTCTTGGTATATAGAATTTTGATTTACTTATTTATATTTATACGATTAAAATCACCATTATGAGTTAAATATGATTTGATGTTTGTTCTAGTAAAAACGACATTCGAAGGTATATTTTTTATATTTATTTCTCTTATAATATTTACTAGTGTACAAACACATTTCACTTCGCAACTATGACACAATGACATCGATAATCATCTTTAAAGTGATTCAATTTATATATTTTTTTATTTCAAAATAAATACTTCAAATGTAGATATCAGGTGTTGAATAGAGTTTATAAGTTGGACTCTATCTATATATATAATAGCGATGTTTTAGTTTCAAAATCATTGTTAAATTACCCGTAAACAAAATATTTATAAGAAATTTAAAAGTGACAAACATAATATATCTTTTTTGAGTTTTGCTGGCGCAAAAAGACAGTAATATACATAAACTATATTAATATAAATACTATTGTTTAACATCCCATATACCTTTTATATTTCATCGGCATTCTTACCTCAAAGGAATTGAAGTTTACATTGTGACGAAACTGCAACTGCTCGACCCTCAAGTCAAGACTCTCAGCACACAGAGCCTCTATGTTACTTCTGACCCTATTAAAAATACTCAAATCTTTGTAACTATAACAACTGTATATGGAGCACGGCGTTAAGTTACGTTACAAGTCAATTTGCAATGCCTCGAATTCTGCCGGAAAATGAAAAATGGAGTGTTTTGACATTAGGTTCCCTATGTACAAATATTGTGTTGGTGTTGTGAATTATAATTGTGCAAATTTTTTCTTCATACTAAAGCTAATTAAATATCTTATTTATAAGCAGATTTCTTATAATTTGACCTAACAAAAATAAAAATCAATCAGTTTCACGCTGTATCCCGCACACAGCAGAGTAGGCAGAGAGAACCTAGTGTTAAGACACTCCGCTCCCCACTTTCTGCCGAATTCTGGAGCCATTGCGTGTTGAGTGGCAGAACTCAACGCCGCGCTTAACCTCGACACCAGAGCGAAGAAATGGAACAAAATAAACAAAAATGTAAAAGTATAAAATACGTGGTACACGAGCTGGAAAGCTATTTACTTCTAATTAAAATTCTCTAGCTTTTTTCGTAATGCACTTTAAATATTCAACAATTGAATTTGAAAAGCTTGCCGTTCAGTTATTTTAACAAGTTAGTTAAAAGATGAAATTATATTTATAATAGCATTGTGTGAAATGATTATGAGAAAGATTCTATTGTTAGAGTCCCGCCTGCGTTTTTTACTTCTTCTATTTTATTATTATAGTTGCAAATATTTGACTGATTGATGTTGATAGTGTTCAACACGCAATCCTTTAAGAATGCGGCGGGAAGTGGTAAAACGGAGTGTTTAACACTAGGTTCCCTCTGCTTACCCTCTATTTATATACTCTATATACACTGTGAAGCTGTAAAAAAAAGAAGTTGTTGGTCGTAGATGGCAAACGACGACCATTAAACTTCACAAATATACAAGAATTGTCGTCCAGTTGGACAAATTTGTAATCGTTTGTCACCAAAAAAATAATCAATCCTCTTGTATATATAACAACTTATCGCAAATAGAAACCTATCAGAAATCCTACGGCCACAATAATAAAATACTTAGGCTAGTCAAAAAAACACACACATTTGAGGCCAGTCGTGGCATAGGGGTACAAGTGTGTGACTATAAACGCGACTGGTTGTGGGTTCGATTCCCACTTGAGAAAATGAAATATTTGTTGAATATTTATATTGAAAATATATATATATTCTTCGCTCTGGTGTCGTGGCAAAGCACACAATGCCTGCAGTATTCGGAGGAAAATTTAATTTTAACGGAGTGTCTTGACACTAGGTTCGCTATGACTGGTGTGTACAGGATACAGCGTGAAGCTATCATAAGATGACGGCCATCGCTTTTGACCTTAAGACCTGCCCCAAACAGGAATTGATATCAAGGTATAACTTTAGCTCCCAGACAACTCTATATTGACATTTGACACTGTCCGTGTTGGTGCAGATGTTCTTAATTACAATTTTCATTAAAATAATTAATTTTGAAACATTATAAGTTATAATTTATCAAATAAAATGTTTATAATGGAGCCTTGAATATGTTTTAATTCGGTGAGGTTTTGGAAACATATATAGCCGCTTCACGCTTTATCCCGTACACAGCGGGGTAGGCAGAGGGAACCGAGTGTTAAGACACTCCGTACCTCACTTTCTGCCGAGTTCTAGAGGCATCGCGTGTTGAGTGGCAGAATTCAACATCGCGCTTAACCTCAACACCAGAGCGAAGAAATGGAAATATAATTTTAAGTAAATATTTCATCTTCTGGAGTGGGGATCGAACCCACAACCAGTCGGTTTTACAGTCACACTTCGTGCCACTGCGCTACCACTGGCCTCAAATATAAATATAGAGAAAATCTAATATTAAAATTCCATCTTGATAAACGACGACATTATTTCCGTTTCTAAGACAAAATGCGGCGACAGCTAATCCAGCCAAGTGTTCTAATTATAGAAAAAAAATAGTAGTGTGCGTAGTAAAACAAATAAGGTTTAATATTTGTGTGAACTAAGTGGACGTTTAATTGGTCCCATGAAGACTGACGCTGACATCTGGTGTATACATTCCGCTTTGGTCCTTGGGATTATAATTATGTTTGAATAAAACTTATATATTAATAGGAAAAAAGTTTAAAAATTCACATTAAAAATATGCATTTTAAATATTATTATAGTTAACAGAACTGCACTTCAACTTCTGTCTGTCTAACTACTTCGCGCTGGCGGAGCTGGCTGTTCGTCTCGACAAACTGACAATGCTACATTATTATTAGTAGTAGGTTAATAAAATGTTAAATTTATATTTTCTATGGAAAGTTTTTTTTTTTTAATTATTTTTATAAAATATGATGAGTTGTTTTTTCTTCAGCTTTGTCTCGTTATCAATGCAAGGTAATGAAAATATTGAATATTTCATTCTCCCCAGTGCGAATCGAACCCAGAACCGACACGGATAGTCGCACACTTATACCCCTGGGCCACGATGGCTTCAAGTGTTTTTTTTTTCTAAGCTCTTAATTTACAAAAAAAAACCTTTGAAATAAAGCGGTAGCATAAATTTTAACAATTTTATAGCTGGATTGGATTTAAAAATAGTATAGAGTTCATAATTTTAATATATACAGAAAAAAACACATGACATAACCAAATCAAAGCAGTGCGTCAAGCATTTTAAATATATTATAAAAGAAATATCACAAAACCCATCGAGAAATGTGAGAATTCTTCCCACACGTTTCCTTGAATTGGAAATTTGTAAACAACAATATAATTCATTATGCGATACACTTACGAATTACTCATATGCATACAATTACTATAATAAAGAGGCCAGTCGTGGCGCAAAGGCACAAAGTGTCACTGTAAACGCGACTGGCTGTGGGTTCGATCCCCACTCGGAGAAATGAAATATTAATATAAATGTGCATGCACGGAGTGTCTTAACACTACGTTCCTTCTGACTCACTCAGCTGTGTGCGGGATACAGCGTGAAGCTGTTTTTTTTCACTATAACATATATATAAATATATACTGAACTACTATAATACAGAGGCCAGTCGTGACGCAAAGGCACAAAGTGTCACTGTAAACGCGACTGACTGTGGGTTCGATCTCCACTCGGAGAAATGAAATATTAATATAAATGTGCATGCACGGAGTGTCTTAACACTACGTTCCTTCTGACTCACTCAGCTGTGTGCGGGATACAGCGTGAAGCTGTTTTTTTTTCACTATAACATATATATAAATACATACTGAACTGAGCTTATGTATATTTTTATGGCTGTGAACCATTTGCCCGGATTTCCGAAACAAATAAATATTCCAACACACGTGACGCTTTGCACTAAAGCTTTAGTCACACTTATAGCAAATATGTGATAGTGAATCAACCACTTTGCTGCTCCCATTAGCTTTGCATGTAAAATATCCTATTATACTAATCTTAATAATTTTATACATGTTAAAATTTGTGAGGACGGATGTTTGTTCTACTATGCAAAAACTACTGAACGGGTTTAGATGAGAGTTCACAGTAATATTACTTATACAGAGTGGAAGTGTCAGCGCTCCTTTTACGGGAATAGCATATATGGTAAAATATTTTAAACGCATACCTCTAAAGCAGTGGTTCCCAACCGGTGGTCCGCGGACAACCAGTGGTCCGCAAGCCTAAAAGTGGTCCGCGAACAATTTTAATTTTATGAGTGGGGATGGTGAGGCGAAGGTTCTGTTTAATTATCACAGTTAGTTTTTAATATGCCTGCATACATAGTGGTCCCTGCTACCAAGAATGATATAAAAATGGTTCTTGATCAAGAAAAGGTTGGGAACCCCTGCTCTAAAGAAATGAATCAAGATACCTCAACAGTTTAGACGTAGGTTTTTTTTTCATTTCACGATGTAAATCCAGATCTGTATTTCGCGTGACGCAGTTACGCATAGATACCAATAACGTAAACACATACCACTACAAAAATACTACTAAAGTTTAATCAACTTTGAACTTTGCCGCTAATACCTACGACTCGATTTCGGAATGAGGCGTATGCTGCGGATTCCGTTTCATAAAAAATATATTTTTAAATTGTATTAGGCTTTTATAGTGTAGTTAAAACTATGATTTCATTTAAAGTGGTGCTAACACTTCCACACTGTATATCAGGATAACACATAGGTTGCAATGTAAGTTGAAATTATTTTTCTTTTTATGTAGACTTTTAAATAAAATATTATAATTGGCTGTATTATAACAATAATATTAAGCAGGCGAAGCCGCGTTTGTGTTTCTAGTATTTTAAATTTAACAGTTTATTCAAATGGATGTTTGTTCCACTTTCACGTAAAATCTACTGAACAGATTTAGTCGAAACTTTCTCAAAAGATTTCTCTATAATATAACAATACATTTAAGCAGGCGAAGCCACGTGTGAGCGCTAGTATCGCTATAATACACGGATATGCTAGTGTCTTTAAATATACATGTAACGACTTTGAATGAAATTCTAATTCAGTGACGTCATTTTTCGTAGAAGCTCCGTTAAACTGCCAAATGACTACAACGACTAGTTGGTGGTATTTTAGCGAACGGTATTCCCCGAATAAGTCCATTTATTATAATAATATTTTCCTCTCTTAAGTGGGTAAAGGTAAAATATATAGGATTTCGAGAGCTTTGATAGGAAGAAAGTATATTCAGATGTGATCCCAAATTCTTGGAAAATCTGCGAATTTATATATTTTGGAATAGCTTTGCTTTAGGTAACCCTAAAGAGATTATATTTAGTTTTTACCGAATAAATTTATTTTTCACTACACACCTAGTCAAAGTATTTTTTTTTTATTTGTACTTGATATTGAATATTGATGTTGTAAGATTTCTGATTTCCGAGGCCGGTCGAGGCGCAGCGGCACGAGGTGTGACTGCAAAACCGACTGGTTCTGTTTTCGATTCCCACTCGAGGAGATGAAATATTTACTTAAATTTATATTTCCATTTCTTCGCTCTGGTGTCGAGGTTAAGCGCGGCCTTGAGTTCTGCCACTCAACACGCAATGCCTCCAGAATGCGGCAGAAAGTGGGGAACGGAGTGTCTTAACACTAGGTTTCCTCTGCCTACCCTGCTGTGTGCGGGATACAGCGTGAAGCTAATTTTTTTTTTAAGATTTCTGATTTTGACAAAATAGGCAAGATATAATAGGTGGAGATCCCATCGTTTAAAACTGTAGGGATTAGATTTTCTAATGAAACTTATATTTAAGAATGATACATGATAGTAGAATAGATTACACTAGGGTTGCCCAAAAAAATCCTGCCGC
>DWQW01007007.1:0-15547 GCA_018249695.1 Heliconius erato demophoon | reverse complement strand
TTCCGGAATCTGTGGTACAAGCTTGCAGGCGATGCAACCCCAACCAAAAGTATCTGTTCTGGACGTTCCTTCAGGCAGTCAAAGAGTTGATTCCTAAAGAATACTGGAACTTCAAGCACCATTATGACCCCGAAAACAAATACTTCGACACTTTGGAAAAAGAAATATCCAAATACGTAAAACCCGATATGGAAGTTGTTGCTTAAAGTAAATAGCAATATTTATTTTATTTATATATTCTTTTCAAATAAAATTGTTGATATAAATTCTAGTTTTATTACTAATCTGCATTACTTTCGTTTTCTAATAATAATATCGTTTTAAAAACAATAATTATGTCTATATTGAAAGGTATCATTTTAGCCAATTCAAATAAATAACTATTTATAGCAATTTTGTCGAACAACGGTCTTTAAAATTGTATAACTTTTTTTTATAAACTGATTAAAACAAAACTAACACTAAATATAAGGGGAAGTAATAGAGAATAGAATTAAATAGGTAAACCGTTTCTGAGATAAGCGTAAACAAACGCTCATAGAAACAGATAAAAATCATTGTTTTTGGTTCTATTATGTTATTAATTGCCACCAATATTTTATTTCCATAATTATATCTTCCATATATAGACATCGATCCATTACCTACAAACTGATAATTTCTGTTTGGATGTAGAGTAATAATAATAGAAAGAATAAAATTATTCATTGTAGCCGTCGGTCACAGGAAAATTTCAATGTGAAAGATTATGAGGATGCGTGTTTGCTCCGCTTTCACGCAGAAATTATTGAACGGATTTTGATGAAACTTTATAGTAAGTACCTATAACTTATACCTCCGAATAGCATATATACTCGTATATGTTACTATTTGTGTATATATTTTGTATAACTTGGCTACAACAATAAGCTTAAGCGGGCGAAGCTATGAGTCGCTTAGTTTAATCTGAACTAAAATTACAAGTCAAATAAAAATCTAAAATTCAAAAGAAAGATTTATGCTTATTTTGTTAAATTCAATAATTATAAAAATTATAAATAAAAAAAAACATTTTCTTTTATCAAATTAAAAATGGCACTTTAAATCGACTGTAGGTTTAATCGGTTGAGTTCAAGAATTTTTCAAAGGATTCTTTGTATTCTCCTTTGGGGTCCTGTTTCATGGCAAGCTCCTTCCACAGGTCAGGTAGTTTGGTTTGGAAGCCGCGAACCATTGTACGGATCAGCTCACGTTGCTTAGGAGTGCATTTTGCGCAATCTGTCTTTAATGCTTCAGGGATGGTTTCTGTAATAAATAATAGAAAAGAATTTAAAATTCCAATTTTAAATAAATTTTATATTATCTATATAATTCATATTTTATTCATTTAATTTAATTATATAAAAATGCGATACTCTTGCAAGAGTAGTTTTATTTATTTGGCACATTTTGACATTTTACACAGAAAATTAAGTGAGAAATCACTAGATTCTCCACTTTCTGCTCATTAAGGGATTGTGATTGGCAAAAATGTTAGTGTAACATCGCAGAAAACGCAATCAGAGAGAGAATTTGTAAATATTTTTTCCGCATAAAGTGACAGTGACAAATCACCGTTATCTATAGGATGCCACTGTACAGAATGATCAATTCCTATATAAAATATCTTCAATTGTATGGATATTGCGGCAATGCGTTCAAAAAAGCAATACATTCACTGCTTAAATAATGTTGTATTTGGTTTGTCTACGTACGTATTATGTTATATTTATAGTAATCTGGTGGTGGTGGTGGTGTTGATGTTATATTTATATGTTTATTTTGTTATGCTGTTTCTTTTATTTACATGTAGTATGTGCACTATTTGTTTATACCAATAAAAAAAAAATATGGTGATCATTAACATAGATTTTTTTAGCTTCACGCTATATCCCGCACACATCATAATAGACAGAGGGAGTCTAGTGTTAAAACACTCCGGTCCCCACCTTTCGCCGAATTTGTCTCGACACCAGAGCAAACAATTAAAATATTAAATATTTCATTTCCTCGAGTGGAAATCGAACCCTCTAGCTGTACCGTTTACCATCACACGCTTGTGTCCCTACTCCACAACTGGCCTCCCTAACATACTGGTAGAGAATGAAGGTAAATAAGTTTACTTTTAAAGTCAGTTCCCTCAGCCGTGCAAGGTCCTTCATCTAAGAAGCATTTCGCGTAATTTTTGAGAAGGCGCACGTTCTCGACGATTTCTTCAGCGTTGAAGTTATCGTACTCAGGATTGTACGTATCGGCGGGGATAGCCACGGCCGCTGCCAAAACCGTTGCTAATACCAAAATAGTCTTCATACTGTGAAGTAAAATGAAAATATCGTTCCAGAAAAAATTGTCGTCTTCAGTTTTTTAATTTAATCGTTTTTTGGGCTGAAATTTTTTTGGATTTATTTTCTGATTGTCAACAGTAGTTTATAAATTTTAAATGTAAATGCGATATGTATTATTCATAAAATTAGGTACCGATATTTAGACTTCATTTGTTGTGAATGTAACATTTTGATTTTCTTTGCCTTTCTAACTACCAAGCCCCCCAAAATGATATGATGATAAAGTTTTAAGCCTTAAGATATATCATCAGCCTTGTTTTACACTTTAAAAGACATTTTTGTGTAAATGGTAGTCTAACTCTTCTATATGACTGATTTTTAACAATTTAGTGATCTGTGACCAAAAGCTTTTCGTACACTTTTTAGGGTTCAGTACCTAAAAAGAAAAAAAACGGAACCCTTATACGTATACTTTGTTGTCAGTCTGTCCGTCTATGTGTCCTTATGTCAAGACCATCTCAAGGTAACGTGGAGGTATTAAATTGAAGTTAATATCAAATAATCTATAGTCTCTGTGCTACAGCACAGGAAAAAAATAAGCTACACTTTTTCATGTATTCATATATTTTGTCACATTTTTTATGAAATTTCCCTGATCCATGTATGATACTTTCTGTGGACCTAAAATTGTGAATTGAAGTGATTGTGTGTGATTTGACACGAAGTGTAAATAGTCATGTTTTTTTTAAAATGTTTTATCAGTTGTTGAATGTAGTGTCATTTTTATAAATTAAAATCGATCGGAATGGTCTGGGTGCTTATAAGGGGTCTTGAAGGAGTCCGTAAATATACATTTTTTACATTATTCTTAAAAACTTATTTAAATAAGAGTGTTTCTACTTCAACGTAGATGAGCGTGTACCTAAAATTAGCGCTAACTCTAAAAGGGCCACTTTCGTGTCTACATATTATTAATCCTCTTAATTTCAGTTAAAATAACGTAAGTCTGGGAGCCATGGGGTCTCAGTCTATTAATTATTATAATTTATCGTAGCGATTTAAAAAAAAATATAACTAGCCTTGCTTCTTTTACTTTTTGTTTCCATATTTTAACTAACGTACAAACTATTGCGTTTATGATGGACTAATTTATATTATTTTGAAATTCGCTTCTTTTCAAATTTGAATTGTTTCTTTTATAACAACATTTTTAGGAAACACTAAAAAGGTATCTTTAAACAAAATTTTACTTAAATCTTTTCAAGGCTGCATAGTACATTAATAATAATTTAAACAAGTTACTATGTAAATCTGTTAAATGTAGGTAATCTAGGTGACATTATAATATGTATTTTACTATTTTATGTTTAATAAAACGTTATTCTAACTCACCTTGGTAGTTTCTTGAACGTATGCTGAGATAGAACTGCTTAGATTATCATTTAACAATCTTATATATATCTTAAAGCAGGAAAACCCGTCGACATGAATAGATCAGTAAAACTCAATCGATTCGACGACCGTAACTTAAGCCGTGACTTGGAATCGATGACAAAGCCTTTGTATACATTTTAGTAAACAATACTATTGTTATTGTTTTTGTACTAAAAATGTTATATGTCATATAAATAATAATATAATGAATTAAGAAAAGCACTAAAAGTCGACAGCCACGTTCTTATTTTATGGACCTTTAATTCTGAATATAGTGACAGGATATTGATAATTTCATACTACATAATAAAAAAATGTATAAATCAATAGATTAAAGGTTTAACAAATTAAAATCTTGTCGATTTATTAATAATATAAATATTTATAATTTCCTTTATTTCTAGAACGAATTGCAAAAATGACTTTTTTTTTGTCGCTGGGAAATGCAGGATGCAGGGTGCCCCGGGGTTTCTCCTAGGACACCCGCAGCCTCGATGACTTGCAGGAGTATCACTATGATCCTCTCGCAGTAGCTCCTCTAGGGTAGGGGGAGTAGAAGATGCGCATACCGCCTTCTTCTACCCCCTGGCCTACAGTGGCGGACCAAGTCTGCATTCGCGCTGGACACACACACCTGCTCCGCGGTGTCCTTCAGTGCGATTCGCAGAAGGAAACCATTGCAGACCAGTTTCTCTCACTGCTTAGCATGGCCCCCACCACACTGGACAGTGAGACATGCACACCCACTACACCCATCAAGGCGTGGCGATGTGAGGACCAAGCGAGACATTCAGCCAAGGTGTATGCACCACAGTCGCTAGGCCGCTGATGACCCATATGTAGAATGCCTGCATTGTATGCTATATGACTTCTTGGTTTATTTTTTTTTTTAAATAAAAAAAAATACCTTCTTAATTATTTCATAACATAATTACAATAAATAAAAAAAAAGTTACTTAGCACGGGAAATAATATCCGTTTTTCTACTGTTTACAGACAATTTATGCTACTTATTACATTTTTCAGCTTCACGCTGTATCCCTAGCAGGGTACTTAGAAAAGGGGATTTTTTCCGATACGTGTTGAGTAACGGAACTCAACGCTACGCTTTGCCTCGACACTAGTGCGAGGAAATGAAAACATTAATATTTAATTTCCTCGAGAGGGACTCGAACCCACAACCTTTCGCATTTACAGTCACACACTTGCGCCCCTGCACCACGACCGGCCTTTTTTATCAAATAAAAAAAATCTAATCCACCATATTATAAAGTCAAGAATTCAGAAGACTTGATTATGACGTCTTGATAATTGTTAGTTCTCGATAAACAATACTAACACAGAATGCCATATGAGGCGATTCTAATGAAATATGTCAAGCATTTATCATTTCAATAATGCCATTAAAATTGCCCATACATATCTTTGCAATCTAATCAGTTACAATTAAAACAGATGGGGTCCTTCGTGTAATTTAACTATGCTATAATAGAGCACGAGAGAGTGTCTTAACACTTAGATACGAAATACAAGAATTGAAGACTTCCGCAAATATTAAACAAAATATTAATATTTTTTTTAATATTTTTTTTAAATATTTTTAAAGTATTATTGTACACTTGGGAAAGAAAAATACTTTTTTAGAAACGTATGGATTTTTTTTCAATATATCAGGATTTGAACCCCCGCCTCTTGGAAACCGTCCAAGCCCACTGACTGACTGACAGCCATACGTTGAAAACAAAATTTGTCGATAGAACAATCCAATATTTTAATACTACCTACTTTAAATTGTGTCAGTCACAATAAGGATATAAATACGTAATACGTAAATTTTAAAGACTATTACAATTACTTAAAACGTTCGTCTATATAATCATTCCCCTAGAGGGGTTCAAACCGAAAACCATTACGTGTCTTGTAAAATACTGTCTCACTGTGCAATGGTGGCTTCATGAATCATAATTGATTGTAAGTTAGTTTCCTTTTGTATATATTAATTGTTAATAATGGAAATGTACCTATTGAGTCAGGTCATGTATATAAAACAATACCAGCTTAAGATAAACAGATACATATTATGCAGAGTATAACTCAATCGACGGTAGTCTATAGGTAGAGGACCTCAGTACCAATGTATTTCAGTGGATGAAAAAAATCGGATTCTTGAACAAAATTTTCATATAGCAGGGTAGGCAGAGGGAACCTAGTGTTTAGACACTCCGTTTCGAACTTTCCGCTGCATTTTCGTAGTAATGCATGCAGTGGCGGAACTCAATGTCGCTCTTTGCCTTGTTACCAGAGCGAAAAAAATCTAAATATTAATAAATAATAATTGATTTCTCGGAGTGAGAATCGAACTCACAAACTGTCGCGTTTACAGTCACACTCTTGTGCCTTGACGGCCTCAATGTATCACTCAATGAATAGTAATAATAATAATCAATATTATTAGCATAAGAATGTAAATAACAAAGTCTACTGTCCTTAGAGGTCGAAAATGATTTTTAGATAGTTCATGCTAAAGCCATTGTTATTTATATATATTGTTAGTTATTATAAACATTTTTTCTTCACATGTGATCATTTTTAG
This sequence comes from Heliconius erato demophoon, assembly GCA_018249695.1. Classification (NCBI taxonomy): domain Eukaryota; kingdom Metazoa; phylum Arthropoda; class Insecta; order Lepidoptera; family Nymphalidae; genus Heliconius; species Heliconius erato. Next base: position 9,217 of record DWQW01007007.1, on the reverse strand, counting down.
TATTCCGCACCTTTTAAGGACAAAAAAGAACTCTTATAAGATCATTTTGATGTCCGTCCATCTGTCTGGCTGTCTGTCAAAAGAGACTTTATATCAGGAACGCTTGGAGATATCGTGTCGGAAATATCGTATCGATATCGTTCAAACCATGCACCTACTCAGATCTACGGCCCTATGAAAATCCTGAAAAACACGTATTTTTATATTTACTTAAATAAGTTATGGCCATTTAATTAAAATTAATAGGTACCTCCTTCTGGTTAACCTAGAATTATGAAACTTGGCGGCTAGCATCTACAGGTAGTACTAGTTTAGGAAAGAATGACTAGTTTAGGAAATTGAAAACGATACACTGTACTTGTGGCTAAATTAAAAAAAATAATAACCTTAAAAAGGGGCAAAATTTGGTATTAAAGTTGCTAGTTCAAGTGAAGTATCAAATGAAAGGGTTCTGGCTAAGCTAAGCTTGAGTTTCGGAACACGCTCAAGACCTCCAATTTTTGTACAGAACCCTCGATAGACGAACCCGACTTGCGCTTCTCTAGTTTTTTTTTATTTATTTTTTTCAGCTTCACGCTGTATCCCGCACACAGCCGGGTAGTCAGAGGGAACCTAGTGTTAAGACACTCCGTTCCCCACTTTCTGCTAAATTCTGGAGTCATTGCGTGTTGAGTGACAGAACTTAACGCCGCGCTTTGCCTCGACACCAGAGCGAAGAAATGGAAATATACATTTATATAAATATTTCATCTCCTCGAGTGGGGATCGAACCCACAACCAGTCGGTTTTACAGTCACACTTTTTGCCGCTGCGCCACGACTAGCCTCAATTTCCAGTAACTATTTTTAAATTAGTTTCTGGAAATAGAGCTCATTCTACTGAACCGTTGTGATAAGAAATAAAGGCAGGAGCTCACGCGGACTTACGTCTCTAATTCGGTTATATAACATTTTCTTTTGTGTGGGTACTGTTTACTTTATTTCGTCTTTTTTGGAAAATTATTTTTGTACACCATTAAAAGATTGGCTTACTAAATGAAAAAGAAATGATAAGACAGTAGTCTATAAGATAAAATGTTTTTTTTTTCGTTAGTCATTGTAAGGTAAAAGCCAAACCAATTAATACCCATTGCTGGTTGTCATTTGATATATTTATTTCTTCTTCTTCATCGTATTCTTCATTACTGAAGGTCGTCGTCTAGGTCTTCTACCGCCTACTTTGCGAACAATAATCAGTTTGTCGAGATTATCAGAGTGTCTTCGAGCTATGTGGCCAAAGTATGAGAGTATACGTTTGTAGCAGGTAGTGGAGAGTCTGACTTGGATTTTCAGCTGGCTGAGGATTAATTTATTGAGTATTTTTGCTGTCCATTGAATTAACAGCATCCTCCTCCACTACCACATCTCAAAGGCATCGATTTTCCTCCTATCCACATCACATTAACTTAAATTATTAGTAATACATAAGTAAATTACTTATTATATTACTGATTTACTTGTCATATATTAATAAAATAAGTGAATTAGTAACATAATAATATATAATAGTTATTAGGATATATATTATATGTGTACGTCCTTGACTATAGGTCCGCTATGCAGCTATATGCCAAACTTAGCATATGAGTAGTAAATGTAAGGCTAACCTATATATTTATTTAAATTATTAGATTATACTGCATAGTCGACGTCATGAGTTGCACTATGTTAAAATATATATACTATTGACGTATATATTACTACCTAAGCTAATCAAACTGACAGCCTTTATACAAAGGCAAAGGTTTACAGATAGACTGCGCAACGCCGATACGATGACCGCACCTCACCAATCGTCTGGGACCTCCCCTGATTTTCAGCATAAATTGCACAAAAACCAGAACAAGTCCAAGACGCGTGGCCCACCATATTTGATCATCTCGGCAGTAACTCCATCTGCTCCCGCTGACTTACTTTTGAAAAAAAAAATTGTATTAGGCTTTTATAGAGTAGTTAAAACTGTGGTTTCATTTAAAGTGGTACTGACACTTCCACTCTGTATATGAGAAAATATATTACAAGAGGCGTTTACCGATGTAATGGAACCCGAAACTGTGTTTTTATAAATGTTCTCACTATTATATCTTAGCAAATTTCCCTTAAAATTTTGGTGCTTGTTTTATTTCGATCGGCGCATAAGTGAAAAAGTTATTTTAATTTCATATATTTTTTCGACAAAACCTATACAAACACTTTATTGAATTTAAAGAATTATATTATTAAAACACGAAAATTATCAAGCTAAGCAAAATTATCGAGCAAAGCTAGGAGCGGGTCGCAAGTATATATTAAAAAAACCTTAAATGACAATTAAAGAAGCAAAATCATTATAATTTACTTTTTACTGTAGAAGGAAAAATGTTCATTTAAAATATGTAAGAATGATATAAGTCTGTAACGGGCTTAAAACAAAAACAATGTAAAAAATAATTATTATCAGAATCTACATGATCCGGGGTTATCGGTTATTCAAACTGTATATTCTATATGAACACATTATTAAATCGTTGACAATAAATAAAGCAACACGGAAATCAAATAAGATGTCTAAGCTTACGGTACGTATAAAATTTTACTATTTTCACAATATCACATTTACAAAAATATTTTGAGAATGTTTGTTGTGTTAGTTCAATTAATTTTTTATATTTTTTCATAGTTACACTTATTTTGTTCTATATATTTCCTATTACAAATCCTATTATTGAGTTCATAAAACTTTGAAATTTGTATGGTAAAATTATTTCATTTTTATTAATAATGATTTATAAAAATCAATTTCTTGGAAAATATTCCTAAAGATTTCTTTGTTTCATGCATCTTCCATATCATCTTAGCTAACTTATCAGTGTTTTGCCATATATTTTCAATAGGTGTTTTTCTCTTCGAAACATAGAAAGTTGACGAGTAGGAAGTATCTAATATGGATTTAGGTACTTATAAAATGTACTCAAACTAAACTCAGTTCCACTTAAAGTTTAAATGACGTAAAACAATTTTGTAATTTATTATCATATTCAATTTCAGTATATCCTAGTATTGATGGCGGTGATGGCGCTTGTTGCCGCTCGTCCACAAGGTAATCTTATTTGTTTCTAGCTACACGCTGAATTCTGTATATAGCAAGGCAGAGGGAACATGGGAACCTAGTGTTAAGATACTCTATTGCCTATTAGGAGACCACATTCCCTTATATCCGTCCAATTATTGGGACACTGTGTATTGAATGGCGCAAATCAACGCCGAAAATATTGAATATTTTATTCCCCCGAGTGGGCATCGTACCCACAGCGGTCGCCTTTACAGTCAAGCATTTGTGAGCATAGCCACGACGCGTTTATTTTTTAATTTTAGTTTTAATTCAGATATTATCTAATTTTAATTCGATTCCATCGTTGCGCTTGATCGCAATGCAGTAGATCTGGATTCTATCTCCACTCGAGGAAATAAGCCATTTTCGTTTCCCCGCAATTAAGTAACAAAGAGAAGCGAGTTGAGTATCGTCATTCGACACGCAACATCTCGATTTCTGGCAGAAAATTAGGAACGGAGACGCTTTCACTTTAGTTTATTCATTTGGACTTGAGACAAAATGAATACAAAGAATTGTTTTCTTTTTTATAGTTTCTCAAATTTTTATATTTCTATTTGATTTTTGTAGCGAAAGGGAAACCTTTGAGAAATTTACTTTTTAGTCTTACAGGCATACTTATTTTATTTCTCCCATAATCATTTTTTATAATATATAACTCCATTAATCGTGACCTATAAAGTAACCTTTTTATGGTTTGTTTACCTTTTATCTAACAGCTTCCTAAATAGGTTTTGTTTTCTGTATAAATTACATATAGTAATTAAATTATATATTTTTTTTCATTTCAGTACAAGTTGTAGATGGAGATAGTCAAGGTATTTTTTTTATTTATCATTTTATTTATCATTGTCAGTATCTTCTAATTTTATCATTAAGTTCGTTTTTCAAGAGGCCGTCGGAGAAGAGGCACAAATGTATGACTGTAACGCGATGGTTGTGGGTTCGATTCCCACTCGGGTGAATTGATTCTTCTTCACTCTAGTACCAAGACAAAAGCATGGCGTCGAGTTGCCATTCAACACGCAATGCCTCGATAATTAGGCGGAAACAGAGCAACGAAGTGTCTTATCACTAGATTGCCTCTGCTGCTATGCAGAATACAGCGTGAAACTGACAAAAAAGTTAGTTTCATTTTTTCAGTTTCATCATTAATTATTAATAAACAGAACCTTATTTGATTTTTAACTTTGATCCATAGTTATATGTATCCATAGTTATATGAATAAAGCTGTTGACCTGCTCTCTTCTTCTTGTTTCAGTACAAGTGGTGGACGAAAACAATCAAGGTATAGTAAGATTTTATAATATAATAGTAATATTTTTTTATATATGAAAAAAAAACATTTTTCATGTTTAATTCTAACTCACCTATATCGACCGGTATCGTTAGCTAGATAAAAAAACACGCACCTATAGAGTTGAATGTGGTAAAAACCTTGAATATATATGAAGATATACGAATTTTCTAATATTAATCTTATTAGATTCTACTCATTTTATGAACAGATAGTTTATATTTCCTAGACTGCTCTGTTAATTTTTGTTTGTACTGAAGCGGATATTTGTAATGCTGTAGTTACGAAAACCAGCGGTGATAAAAATATATATATACATTAATATTCACTCTATAATCATATATTTTTCACGATTTTTAAATATGTACTTTTCAATCAAAACAACGGAATCTATTCTAGGACAAAAAAAACCTATTTGTGAAAAATTTTAAATAATTAATGTCTTCGAATGGAAATTGAACTAACAATCGTCGCGTTTATGATATAAGCCAGTGCCGTCGCGCCACGACGCGACGACCCCAACGCTTTCTGTACAACGCTTCACGTTTTTTTCTCATAAAAATTGAATCGAATTAATAAATAATAATAGAATTAGGTATTCCTCAAATTTTTATTTCAATTTATTTCTTTTCAGTGAACGTTGTAAATGGAGAAGACCAAGGTACAGTACTAGAAAAAATCTTATTATCTTCGTCGGACTCGTCTACCGAGGCATCCGAACCAATTTCAAGATTGTAGGTCAACGGGAAGTATACCTACTTATAAACGTTGATTAACTTTAGTTTGCGGGCTATGCACTTATTCTGTATGAAATGTATTACGAATAATATATCATGATTTTTAGGGTTTCGTATAAAAAAACGAAAAAAAACAGTTCAACAATCAAAGATATGAGCATTTATGCATCGATTTTACTGTTTTTATAATTATATGTATATTTAGATGTTAATTTAAATTTGTTTTATATTGTTTCAGTGCAAGTAGTAGATGATAACTATCAAGGTACGGAAATCCTTTACGTTTAACTGTTATCATATTTAACAAAAATCTTTTTTAATTATATTTGTAATGTAATATAACGAAGTAGTCAACAATGGGATAGCTGACTGTAAGCACGGCGTTTGTGGGTTCGATCATCATTTAGGGGAATGATTATATTCAAATTGTTTAGTTTTCCCACTCTGGCAGACAAAGCTCGGTGTTGAATTCCTCCTCCACTCGTTCCTCCACTCAATACGCAATGTCTCCATTTCAGGAGAATCGGAGTGTCTTAACACTAGGTTCCCTCTATCTACCCGGGAAGTCTATACGGGAAAAATCATGAAGTTATCTTTATATGTATATACATAATAATCAATAATATTAGGGGCCGTTCAAGTATTACGTAAGCAGTTTTTTTGCAATTATTGACTGCCCCCCCCCTCCCCCTCAACTATGTCATCAAAAATAAGCAATCCTCTTAAAATATTTCATTGAACACGTTAAAAATAAGCAAACCCAAGACCCCCCCTACAGTGCTTACGTAAAATTGAACGGCCTCTTATCGAATTTATGTATATTCAATAATTGTTGCTGAGTATTTTTGTATATATATTTATTTTGTAAAAAATATTGTATATAGATATTTACTTTTAAAAATATAGTATGTACAGTTAGTTATCTTTCATAATTAACAGCTTGTAATGTAAACTGGATAAGTGTAAAAAATATAAAAACTTTTAAATTTATCCATAAACTTAAAAAAGTATCTTTATATTTTTATTATTTATAATATTAATTATTTATTTTTAATATTTACTTTTTTTTTTTTCAGTGGACGTGGTAGATAGAGACCAACAAGGTAATCAAACCTTTATTTTATTTTATTCAATAACTAGCGGCCCGCCCACGGCTTCGCCCGCTTAAAATACATGATTATTGATTTAAATAAGCTAAGAATTGATTGACAACTATAATGACTTCTAATATGATTTTGTGAGTCAACCATAAAAGTTAGACATATGCTGTCTTGGCATATTTTTTTTATAATTTTATGTAGAATATTTCCGTTATACATGGTTTCGCTGTAACTTTAACTATTAAGGCTGCACACGCGACGGAAGCTTAAAAAATCAAGTAACTTCTCCCGTTTTCCCAACATTTCCTTTCACAGCTCTGCTCCTACTGATTGTAGCGTGATGAAAAGTATACTATGACCTGCCCAGGAGTATGAAGAATAACTGTATCAAGTTTCGTTAAGATCCGTCAAGTAGTTTTTGTTTCTATAAAGAATATACAAACAGACAGACAGACAGACCGACAAAAATTTAACTGATTGCATTTTTGGCATCAGTATCGATCACTAATCACCCCCTGATAGTTATTTTGAAAATATATTTCAGGTACAGAATTGACCGCTCTACAGATTTATTATAAGTATAGATTAGTTAAATGTATTTTAATAACTTACTTAAATTATCTGTATTCGATCCATACTTAAATTTATTTTATTTTGTTTCAGTTAACGTGGTGAATTAAGATGGCTAAGGTATACCAGCAAATTTTATATCATTCTTATACATATATACAAGTACAGAAGGTACCATCTGACAATATCTCATATATATTAATATATGAGATATTGTCAGATGGTACATTTAATAAAATACAATTTTAAAGATAAACTATTAAGTTTATCTTTAAAATTGTATTTTAATGAAGGTTTTTTTTATATTGACACATGATAAATTATTTTTATTTCTCAGTTCTGCTCAAGACAAAAGCGGCGTTGAGTTAAGCCAATATACTTGTACTAGAATGTAAAAGTAAAGAAAACTATTAAAAAAATATTTTATAAATTACAGGTAAACATATACCAATCATTCTACATAATAGATGTTACACCTTAACAAAATAATGGACCTAAACTACAAACAGGACAATTTAAAGACACAGATCGTACACTAAAACTACGAATATAGAAAAATATATCGAATAAAATTTAAATTAGTACAAATGTCGTTTTATTTCTCTATATAGATAACAATACCTCCCAGTGACCCGAATGATTAGGCAAAGAGGTCAAGTCCGCAGCATCCGGCGGCGTGATTGATCGATTTAAACTCCATTTTAGTCATTGTATAATGTATGTGGACAAAAGAATTTATAGTCATCGAGGTAACCTTGTATCTAAAGTAAATCTGCACCGAACATTTTTGGATACGCCATTTTGTGATATTTACAGTACAGTTGACATTTTCTGAAAATATACATATATTGAGGCCAGTCGTGGCGCAGGCGCCCAAAGTGTCAAAAATCCCCACTCGAGAAAATGAAATATTTACTTAAATTTATATTTCCATTTTCTTCGCTCTGGTGTCAAGGCAAAGCGCGGCGTTGAATTCTGCTATTCATCACGCAATGCTTCGAGAATTCGGCAGAAAGTGGGGAACGGAGTGTCTTAACACTAGGTTCCCTCTGCCTACCCCTGCTGTTTGCGGGATACAGCGTTAAGCTGGTTTACTTGATTTTATACATATATTCGACTGTAACTTGATTAATAAATACTCGTAAGTAGCTGCCAATTTATAATTTTGTGTTTCTATTCGTACATTTTCAATATTGTGTTATAAGTTAGTTTAGTCTCTATATCTTTAATTTACTTAAAGTAAAATCATAACGGATCGAAAAAATGTTAAGGGCGTAAGTGTGTGACTATAAACGCAACTGATTATGAGTTCGATCGAGTTTTAGTGGGACTCGAGAAAATTAAATATTTAATATTTTCATTTCTTCACTCTGGTGTCGAGGCAAAACGCGGCGTTTAGTTCTGCCACTCAACACGCAATGGATCCAGAATTAAGTGTAAGATGGGGAAAGGAGTCTCTTAATACTAGGTTCCCTCCCTGGCCCACTCTGCTGTGTGCGGAATACAATGTGAAGCGAAACCATTTTAAGGAAGGTCGTTCCATCCAAATTTCTAAAAATAACTGTTATATTGTATTGGCTTGAACTAATTTTTAACATAGATATATACATATGGATTTTCAATGTAGATTCCATTTAATTAACTATAAAGTATTAAAGATAAAAATAATATTTTAATTACTCATAATATTATTAAAATCATTAAGCTATAGGTATAATATTAGGTATTTATTCTCTTCTTCGACTTAGGTCTTTATGCACAGCTAAAATGTATATATTTAATGTAAGTCATCCACGTACGACCTGCCTTTCTACCTATCCATTTCACATTATAATATACGAGTATACACAATTTCTCTAAAGAAAGCTCTGTGAAAAAAAGTAGCTATATAACATCCCGTTTTACAAAATGAATTGCTCTTTCTCTATTCTCCTATTGGTATAAAAAGCAATAATAATAGATATGCTCCAGTGCTAGCTATAAAATTATATTTTAATTATAAAAAAATATATATTTTATAAAAATATTTTTTCTCCTCAAAACTTTAAATGTCTTTAACAAAGACTGTCAAAGACTTCTTTCATATAACAAAAAATTAATTACATTACTCAAAACTGAGGTAACAAAGTGAAAATTCTTTTAAAGTATCTTTATAAAAAAAATCGTCGCCTACATTTAGCCATATAACAATTACATGCCAGCGTCATTGCTATACGGTTTTTATTATAATTAAAATGTCTTAGACTACAAAATATTTTAAATTAAATTAAAATTAAATTAGCTTCACGCTATATCCCGCACACAGCAGGGTAGGCAGAGGGAACCTAGTGTTAAGACACTCCGTTCCCCACTTTCTGCCGAATTCTGGAGGCATTGCGTGTTG
>DWQW01007006.1:0-15547 GCA_018249695.1 Heliconius erato demophoon | reverse complement strand
TTGAGTGGCAGAACTCAACGCCGCGCTTAACCTCGACACCAGAGCGAAGAAATGGAAATATAAATTTAAGTAAATATTTCATCTCCTCGAGTGGGATTCGAACCCACAACCAGTCGGTTTTACAGTCGCACCTCGTGCCGCTGCGCCACGACCGGCCTCAATTTTATTAATATTTTATTAATAACCTTTTTATATTCATAAACTTAAAAAAATCGAGTAGTGAGAGCCTGTGTTTTTCTAATTATAGAAAGATGGGGTAAGACGTGAGCAGGTTGAATATTCTACGTATACAATATTAATATACAGATAATTTTAGTACTTATTACACTTACGAAAAATGTATATTATTAATTTCAAAACTATATTATTAATTAGGATCAGTGACAATAAAGTGAGTAGGATCACTAAGTATATGAGAAGTAGGTAAATATGAGCTAATATTGCGATGCAGTTTTATAAGTCACGCTCATGCTCATGCTGCGATTTACATATACATCCTGTCTTTTCATTAATAAATTTCATGAAGCAGAATATAAGTACTGGCAACTAGCCCTGACATCATGGACGAGTAGATAAAATTAAGGTCATACCTGCAGCCGACTTTAAACTAAACTTCAGACATATAACTGTGTCTTTATAAGTACCAACTAGATTAATTTTATTTTAGCTTCACGCTGTATTTCGCAGATAACAGTCTAGGCAAAGGGAACCCTAATGTTAGGACACTCCGTTCCCTACGAATTTAGCACTAGAACGTCAGTTCGTTCTAGTGCTAAATTCGTGGGGAAAAAAACAGTTTTTTTTAAGTTTATATAGATATACATTCAAAAGTAAATTAAGGATTAATTGAGAAAAAAAAGATTAACTACTTGTTGTGAAATACTTATAGAATGGACCCCAGGGCCCCCAGACCTACGTCATTTGAGCATAGCTGAAATTTTTAAGAATTAATAGTCTGATACGTAGGTAAGACTGTAAGCGTACTTACTAACTTGAATATTGGGCGCTTTCAGAGGAGCGGGTTATACACATGCCTAAAAAAATATCCTCTTCAGATTCCTCAACAGCTTAGACATAGGCATATAATTTTCATTTTGCGATGTTTATTCATACCTGTATTTCGTGTGACGCAGTTACGCATAGATACCAATAACGTAAGCACGTACTACTACAAAAATACTACTAAACTTTTTAACGCTTTTCATTGTCAAAAAACATACTAGAACGCATTACCAATTATCCATTTTCTACAGTAAATCTCAACAACTTTGAACTTCACCGCCAATAAGTACCTACTATTCGATTTCGCGAATGAGGCGTGTGCGATATTGTTGCTTTGATAAGCTTGTGTCTGTGTGCGTCATTCTCAACATATGAGTATGACGTGTTATTTTACAACGATTATTCTATTATTTATTTTGTTAACTTGAAAAAGTAATTTTTCCTAACAAAATAAATAAACTTTTGTAGGGAACTATTATTTATATTTATAGTTTACTTAATATGTGTTATTTATGTATTTCAATATTGTAATTTATTTATTTATCATTTATATACATACATACATCTAATATTGTTTATATATTTTGTAGTAAGTATTCGTATTTAGTTTATTTATATGAAAGCGCTCACTGCCGTCGACTGAACTGATAAGGTGTCGTAAGATTTACGCCTACCCCCTTGTCGACGGCATATTTAATTATAACAGTCGTTGCTTGCCACTCGATGCGCTTTCCATACGTTCCTTTGTTTTATATAGTATTTTATTCCAAATTCGTATCTTTCGTGTTCTGTTATATATATATATATGTTTGTGGTTGACTTTCTTATACTGTACTGTGTTTAATTGTGATTTTTATCATTTGTGTTATCACTGTATGTACATTTAAAGTGGTGTTGATTAAACTCAGTGCTAAACGTGAGCAGACTTTTATTATTCACCATCAACACTACACTTTGTTAAAATCTCTTTCGTTTTAATTGTATTAGGCTTGTATATAGTTGTTAACATTGTGCTTTCATTTTAAGTGGTGAAGACAAAAACACTCTGTATTATAATTGCAACACGTTCGCGGCTGCGCCAGCTCGAATTGTGTGCAATTATGAATTTACTAATCTGAATTCCATTATCATTATCGTTTTAAAGGCAATATCTATATATACATTGAAAATTAAAATTTTAAATGAACCAATTAAATTAAGTCTTTTTTGTAGCTATGTTGTTGAGTAAAATACCTTATGTTGACATATTTTTTATTTAAATAAAACAAACAATAATGATGAAAGAAAATTGTCTTTAAATCGGTTAACGCCGTTTCTGAGGTAAGCGTGCACAAACGCACAGACAGACATAGAAAAAAAAAATCTCTGTTTTGGGTTGTATTACATTGCAGATGCAGATGCTTCCAATAACCACATTCCTTATCTTCTATGTACACAAAGCGATCATTTACAATTTTATTATATAAATCAGCTTCACGCTGTATCCCGCACGCAGCAGGGTAGAGAGAACCTAGTGTTAAGACACTCCGTTTTCCACTTTTACAATTTTATTATATGTATAGATATAAATTTTTGTATTAGTCGTTTTTGTTTCTCGAGGTGACTGTACACAGTAGGTACATGAGTCTCAATGATACTTAAAAGGTGGAACGTGTAGTTACGCCGTACACTATACAAAAATAATTACCATAATACAATACAATAAGTCACATGCGAAAAATCACATGTTTAAATATTTTAACATAGTAACGATTAGGAGATATAGGATATAGGAAATTGGTGTGGAATTAAGTTAAGTTTAAATATTAATAACTGAGTGTTATAGATTAAAATAATAATTGCAAATTTTCTCATTACACTCTGTTATACGTTTATATATTTCGTTTATCGTCACACATTGTAAGGACAACTTTATCATACAACATTTTATTCCCAATTTTCCTCATATTTTTGACCTTACATTATACACTGGGTTCGACGTCGTCGCCGAAAACATTTTTTGAGAATTGTTTACATTTTTCTTTGCTTCTCTAATTTGCTTAGAAAAAAATGATCGTAAAGTTCGACCCATCAAACGAAAAGTAAAAATTATTAAGCGTGATTTGTGTAATGTATCTATGTGTGGGTACTAATATGGAAGATATCTAAAGATGTTTTCAAATTCACGCTTTGTTCTACTTTTAGCGCGTTTTCTCCGCAAAGCAGTTTTGCAGAGGAGGCAAAGGGAACCTAGAAACCTAGTAAATATATAAGTATATACACTGTGTTCTACATTAAGACACTTCCGTTTCCCACTTCTCACCCAATTCTATAGGAGTTGTTTACCAAGTGGCGGAACTCAACGCCATGCTCTGCCTACTTACCAGAGCGAGGAAATATTTTGAGCGAAGAAATAAAAATACTTATTAAATATTTCATTCTCGCCACTTCCCAGCGGGAATCAAACTTACAACCGTAACGTGTAAAGTCGCACAGTTGTGCCCCTGCGCCACAACGACAAGTCTTTGAAGTTAAGATTAAATAAAGAATATTATAATGCCTTACTGCAAGTGTCCCATTCATCTTATAGGGCATCGTAAATACCGTTGATGTTTTTAAAATTCGGGTTTTCAAACAACTGTTTTACATACATTTGCCTAACGGTTTCATTTACATTTTAAAGGGCTTCATATATTTAGTATTAGTAACTGTATTTTTTATTATTAATTAACTAGATATTAGATTATTATTGTTTTAACATTATGCTTCGATATTTATATTATCAAATATTATATTTAAATTATGGCATTATTTTGCTCGAGTGGGAATCGAACCCACAACCTGTCGCGTTTACAGTTACACACGTGTGCCCCTGCGTCTGGCCTCTGTACCCAAGTGAAGTTTAATTATTTGTACAGTATTAATACGAGGATTTTCCGGTATTTTGCTTTTACGAAAATAGTTATACTTATCCTTTAAATTATGACAAATTAATATCGCATTTTGACACAGCCACACTTAAAACTGTATGATTGAAATAAATACCAATAGGATTTGAACCCGCAACAGTCGCAGTAGCCAACGTTATCACAATATATTTAATTAAATTAAATAAAAATAAGGACACTTACCAAATCATCAGCCACAATTAAAATTATATGCGGCTTATCACATTTGCTTGTGGAAAACAAAAATAATAATAATAATATAAACATAGCGGTTCCCAATATAACGATAACGTACAGACGGACTGACGCGAGCTGCATCTGTGTCAATGTCAGTGGACTTGCGAGGTAAGCTTTGATATCTTGATAACGTTGTGTTGCCAGTTCTGTGGTGGAAAATTCCCTATTTTATTGTTTTATTTGAATGATTTTTAGTAAATTTGACTTATTAATCAAAATTATTCTTTAAAATAAATAACTTTAATTTTAAAAGCTAGATAAATAAGATAAAAAATGGACTGTCGTTTCACCATGTCAGTTTTTTAGGCTGGCTACAAAAAGGTATTATTGTATAGTTAATGCAGTGGAGGAATCACATCGCTTAATATTTCCCGATAAAGGAGAAATGTAATTAGTTTATTGAACCCACAACCATCGCTTAAGTCACCATATTAAATTGCATTATTGAAAATTGATAAAATAAAGTCCGTTTTTAAATTAAGACTGATAAGTAAGTGTCTAATTTACATATTCTAATAAGTACAATATACATATATATTAAAACTATATATATTGTACTAATTAAAATATGTAAATATATAATAAAAAACACTTTAAAAAAAATGCTTCACGCTGTATCCCGCACACAGCAGTTTAGGCAGAAGGAATCTAGTGTTAAGACACTCCGTTCCCCACTAAACACTTTTGTGTACTAAATTACGAAAATAGCAATCTTTTTGGTAAAATAGATGACTGTGACAATATTTATTGTTTCGGTAGAACTTCACGATTGTTTATTTAATTTTCTAATATTTTATTTTATACTAATCAAGACTACTTATGCCATACATAAAATAATATTTAAATATAAGAAAGATCAATTATAAATAAACTTAAAAAAGTATTAAAATATATACTAATTACAATAATTGCTTTATTACGAAAACAATTACCATATTGATGCATTGTAGGCAGAGAGCTGCGTAATCTTTTTTACATGCAATTAAAATTTTGTGCTGTAAATGATAGGTTATGGGTTCGATTTCAACTCAAGGATATAAACTATTTCAGATTTTCATTTGTTCCCTCTGTAAATGAGGTAAAAGATGATGTTGAGTCCCGCCAAACAACACTTAATGCCTCCAGAATTCGGCGGAAAGTGGGAAACGAAAATGTCTTAATGGGAACGGCGTGTCTTAACACCAGGTTTCCAGGCTCCCCCAGGTTACCTCTGCCCATGTGCGAGATAAGGCGTGAAGCTAAAACATATTACTTTTAATTATATTATTGTAGAAATATATGATACTTATGCTCTCGAATGAACTCACAACGATGACGTCAATTTACCTTTTAAAGATGCACCTATTGAGATTAAATTGTAAATATTAATTATTACTTTTATATGTTTACAAATGATCATGTCTTAACTTGCATGTTTACATATAATTAATTACTAGTCGCCGTCCGAAACAAAACTTCGTTTCCGTGAACTTTATGAGCCTCCATATGCCAATTTCATTGACCACCTGTTGCCCACCTGAAAAAAGAAATGATGCTAGAGACATGCCACCTAAATTATATATGTTACTTTTTAATACTACAGTTCACACACTCCGTTCTTCATTTTCTGTCAATTTTTCGGAATATTACGTGTTGAGTGGATTAGCAGGAATGTTTTATTACCGGAGCGAGTTGCGTTTACAGTTACACACTATGCGCTACAACAGTGGTTCCCAACCAGTGGTCCGCGGACCACTAGTGGTCAGCAGAGGCCTTAATATGGTCCGCGAACAATATATTGCGAATCGAACCCACAACCTTCTGCTTACCCTGCTGTGTGTGGGATACAGCGTGAATCTGAAAAATAAAACCACAGCCGTCTCATAGTCACACGATTGTGACACTGAATTATAGAAGTTTCTCGTAATATACAGAAACTTTAACATAGTTAATTTTTATTATACCTACATAGTGGTCCCTGCTACCAAGAATGATAAAAAAGTGGTCCATGATCACCAAAAAGTTGGGAACCCCTGCGCTACAGCCTCTACAAATATGTTTATATTAATTTGAAAAAGTAAACGAAATTCAATTTTAATTAGGCAACGAAGTAATATTTCATTGTTCTGATACTCCTTGTCCTTGCCTGCACATTAGGTACATTGTTTTTTTAACCGACTTCTGTAAGAAAAGGAGGTTATCAATTCGACTGTATTTTAGTTACCACAGAACTTTTGACTGGCTGAACTGATTTTGATGATTCTTTTTTTATTTGATAGCTGGTGCTTCCCGTGTGGTCCCATTTTAATTTGGTTCATTTCTTACAATGTTCTCCATGAGAAAATCACATAAGTCTTCAATTTGCATTATATGTGCGACCATTGGACGAATAATGCAATATCACGCCAAACGATTTCGATCACTTTTTTTATTGGAAAGGATAAATTCTAAGGGTAGTTTGGTTAGGTTCTGATAATGAGATCCGGTGAAAGTAGTTTCTTTTATATCATTCAGGTAATATACTTCCTAATTAATTCACAGTACCGTCACTATTGTTGAAACACTCTCGTTTATACACATATAAATAAAATACTCAATATATCATTATTAAAAAAATATTTGGTTTTGGTTTTGGCTTCGTTGACTTTGCTTATTGTAAAGACAAACGGGATAACATTTTATTATAATTTAAGGCGAAATCTTATTATTCCTATAGTATTCACCAATTTCTACCATCCTACTTCAAAAGTAACGTTTATATTTACAATTTGATTAAGTATATCCTAGATTTACTTACGTACTTCCTGATTGCATTGCATTTTTTTTTATTTCACGCTGTATCCCGCACATAGGTAGGTGGAAGAAATATAACATGACATATTGCTAAGGTACTCCGTTCCCCACTTTTCGCTGAATTTTCCAAACACAGCGTGTTGAGTGACGGAACTCACCGCGTTTTGCATTATTACCAGAGCAAATCGCATCGAAATCACAACCGTTGCGTTTAAAGTTATACGCTTGTGTCACTGCACCACGATGGCATCAGTTTTAACCTTTTCTAATATTATTTTTAATTAAATAAAACACTAAAATCCACACATATAAATCAAATATAATCAAAATATTTTTCTAAGGGAGTAAATAAAACAAAATTTTAGAAATCTTTATTTTTATTACCATGTAAATTACAGTCCTTTACTTGTACCCATCACACAACTTAAAGGCTGGGTAATGGCGTTAGCTGCACAAATAATATTTAAATGAGAAAAAATATAATATATATTTTAAGTTCACAATTTCAATAGCGATATGGATATATTTTTATACTTCGTAGTAAAGTTTTAGATAAAGTATTAAAAAAATTAACACAGCGGGCCTTGAATCTGTGCTCTAATTTTCAAAAGGATTCAAATTCTACTACGTCTAAATTTTATAAATTTATTAAAAGTATTATTCCTTTTTTGTCAAGACATATAGAAATAAATAGAAGCAAGACCCAGCAGTTCTTGGGCCGAAGTAGAAAAGTGATCCAAACTGACACACTGGATGGCTAACTTGGTCAAGTCTACAGATTCATTCCCACTAATTCCAAACGCCCTAGAATTCATACCAAAGTAATATTACTTTAGTACAGTTCGCAAATCCTTAAAATAATTGATGACCTTCATTTACTATGAAACTAACGATTCACGTGCGGCTTCGCCAGCTGATACTTTTTGTTATATTATAGCCAAATTACACAAAATCTTTACATAAATTATAGCCTATGTGTTACTTTGATGTATAAGTTGTACTACTGTAAAGTTTATTCTAAATCCGTTCAATAATTTTTACGTGAAAGTAGAACAAACATCCATCCATGGTCACAAACTTTCACATTTATAGGATAGATTTAGTTATAAAGCCAATAGACAGCATGATGGTATGCACAAATAACAATCAGCATAAAATTGTGAGAAGTGTGAAAAGGATTAAAAATTGTAAAATGATTTTAAATTTTGGAATCCTTCAAGTGTCTATAAAATAAATTACAAACCAACCATCTTGTCAATACAGATCTTAACGGTCAGTTTTTTCCACTTTACTAAAAGAAGGAGAATTAACAATAAAATAACATATATCTAATAAAATAACACGCATGTCAACCAAAACAAATGTCAGCAAAGTCCTTTAACACATTTAGAAATAATAAACAAAAAAGAAATGCATAAACAAATGCAAAAAAAAAGCCGAAATCTAACATCTATTCTGATTCGTTCTTAGTTAACGGCGTTCCTACTAATCACTTCGCCATGTCACGTTGTATGGAGAGCACACGAAGAAGATTTTACGATAAAAAAAAAACAGATACTGTTACACAATAAGAGAATCTATCTTACATACAGCTAACGTCAAAACCCAGCACCATTTTTAAAGTGACTATTACAAAAACATAGAAAATGTTTCTTTTTTTTATTTTCAATTTACAAACAATATCGTTATAATATTATTGTATAATAATGGTCTTTAACTAACTCACATTGTGGATTTATCGACGGATGTCTTAACACAATATTTAATTACTTAATACAAAAAAAAACAAATATATAATATTATGGGAATAATATATTAAATTCTTAATAAAATAAAATAAAATTTATATTTATAATAATACTAAATCAGTTTATATTATAAAAACAATGAAAGTGTGAATTGTATGAATCATATTTTAATTATAAATGTATGGAATATACATTTCTTTTTCAATATAATCAAAATGTCCCTTTAAATAAAGTATATAATATGTATTCCTATTTCTAAAACAATCAATGAACACACCAAATAACCTACGTTATACAATTTTTTATATATATGTAGTGCTTGGAAAAAGATGACAATTCATAAAAGAAAATGCTTAATAAGCCAATGAAAAGCAAATGAAAACTTATTTTTTTTTTATTTCATACAACAAAATGAGATAGATAGGTAATATAAATTATGTATTATTTTAAATTAGATTCACCTATTCATGACTATATAAGAAACGCCAGAGAAAATTTTTAGTAATATGTTTATTCTCTTCCTATTTTAAAGGGGGAAAAAAGAAGACAGATACAGTAGAAATTATAGAAAAATATCATGTCAACTTATTCTCAGCTTAATACATACATATAATTTCACCACACATACAAAATTACATACAAAATGCTTCGGAAACAGCGAAACTTACAACCTCCATGTTAAAAAAATAAATAATAACCGCTTCTTATTATTAATTAAATCAGAATAATAACAATAGTAAAAATAAAACTGTTTTTGTTCCGAACGAGTGAATCGATTCTTTGGTGGAATGAGAAAGTGTAATAGGCAAAAAAAATCGAATACCCGAACTATTTCATAATAATCGAATACAATATAAGTACAATCGATTATCGATATTTTGAGAATTAAACTTTTCCTGTACACAGACAGTATGTATGAAGGAGACAAATAGACAACTAATTTGGGGGCTGTATGTGAGAAGGAAGGGAGATGCTCTCGTGCTGTCTCGCTCTAACGCTATGTTGAGTGTATATTACGATCTCGCTCACTCCTTGCGAGGTTTCCTTTTCCTTTGACCGTCGCCGGCGCCCTCGGTGTCTTGGGAAGTTTTCTGGAACAAACATATATGTTTATCGAAATATATTTGTATACACGATTATTAGAAAAAATTGTACTACATTTTTTTATTAGCTTCACGTTGTATGGAATTTAGTGTTAAGACAATCCGTTCCTCACGCACCGCCCAATTTTCGAGACATTGCATATTGACTGGGAAATCTAACCAAGCATGTGAGTCAAGTCACTGCCCCCTGTTCAGGCCAAACGCCTGTTATATTTTTATAGCAATCCTTTCTTAATTACACATATGCTCATATGTGATAAATAATGTATTTTTATCTTACAATTACCCTACTATAGCATTGTATTGCTTTTTGGTTCAACTCGAGAATTACACGTGTCCACCACATAAAATTTGCTGTTTTAATTATTACACTAAGAAGTAAACCTGATAGAGGGAGAATTCCACTACACCCCCTAAAAGGATCAAACTCACAATAATCTCCTTTACCCTACACGTTGTTCCACTGCGCCACGAGGCTTTCAACAATTATTTAACTAAGCAATTATAATTCACTCACTGAGCAATAAGGCCGCCTTTTGTGCTCTCGTACAAATAATTATGAAATTGAAATGCATTATTCGAAGCACAATAAAGAGTATTTTATTTTACTTTAGAGGCCCGTCGTGGCGCAGAGGCACAAAGTATAAAGTAAACATGACTGGTTGTGGGTTCGATTCCCACTCGAGCAAATGCAATATTTATTTATATTTCCATTTTTTTGCTCTGGTGTTGAAGCAAGGCGTTGAGTTCGGCCACTCAACACGCAATGCCTCCAAAAATCGGCAGAAAGTGGGGAATGGAGTGGAGTTTTATCACTAGGTGCCCTCTGTCTACTGTGCTGTGCTCGAGATGCAGCGTGAAGCTGATTTCATTTTTATTTTAATACTTTTTACTATACAATTCTAAATTCTTTCAGTATATTGGTAGGAAGTAGAATTAGTCAAAACTTACCTCAACCTCCTTCTCCGGTCCCTCCAGATCAGCCTTACTCGGCTTATTCTCCACCTTCTCCTTCTCTTTCTCTTCTTCTTCTTCATCAGACTGGTGAGGGTCATCTTCTAGAACTGCGTCTGTCTTCTTTTGATCTGCTTCTGGTTCCTGCTATAAGGGAAAGAGTTTAAAAAAAGTTTAAATGTCTATGGTGCTTTATCATGATTATGTTATGCCTATAATATACAAATACTGTTAGAATAAATTTTATTTATATGGAGACAACATATATATTACTTAAAAATATATTTTATTACATATTTTAATTTAAAATGATATAAAAGGTTTTAGAGAGATTTTTATATTGATAAATTCGAAAAAGTTACACTCTCTTTATCCCTCCACGTAATCTACCTTGGCGAAAAAAAATAAGGAATCTTATTCATGTTATTGTAATGAATATAATAAAATATTTAAATATTACAAAATACATAAAATTCATAGAACTTCAACAGTTACAAATGTTGATAAAATATTATTTTATTATTGGTCTTTTATCTTATTATCTTTTAAATACATACCGCCTTAGATCCACAGCACATATACGCGATGAGACCGACAACTAAGAACGAGACGACGATGACGACAGCATACACCCACGGATTTGCACCTGCATACTTCAACAGTCTATCGACGGCCGACTCCTGGAAATTAGCCTACTGCTTACTATTCTACTTGACTAGCCTTTACTGATGATGAGCACTTTAAATGTAGCAAGAGGAAACAAACAGAAGTTCAGCTCGCGAGGTCTAGGCTGAGCTTTGCAATTGTGAGTGTTCATATAATAATAACAGTTTAGGTGTAATGTTACTCACTTGGCTTAAACCTACTTTATACTGCTTTTTTTACAAGTGATCTATACCTCTTATACTGATAGCACATATTTTAATCTTTTTTTTTTTTGTGTTCTATTTGCTAAAATGTATGTGATCAAAGAGCAAAAACATTATAAAATAATCGTTGACACAACATTCCAACAAGAATTGATATAACTTTTTAATGTTGGATTTTTTTATTAATAAACTTTATTTTAAATTTCGTTTTATCTCTACTTTTATAATCACTCACAGAAATGCAATGTTCAGCACTTAAGGCTAATTAACTGTATATAATATAAAAATAATAACATGAATTATGGGTAATAAATGATAAAATTAAATATATAAAAAAATATTTTGATGAATATAATATATAATTTTTTATGTATACATAAAATAAAAAATAAAATAATATATGTAAAATGTCATACACATTTAAAACCAGATCCTAATCTTACGCTGTACAATTGCAAACTGAATGGCAATTTATCTCTAGCCTACTTAAAATGAATCACTTAGCATTTGTGATGAAACGCACCAAAAAAATCTAAGAAACAATTTTTTCACAAAAACACATTACATTCAATCAATCAGATTAATAAACGTTTTCACAACAACGTGTAGCCTATTACAACAAGCAGTCCTAGCAAGTGGAGAAGCGAGCACCTCCTTGGCGCGGCGCCACAGGTAGGCGAGGTAGAGGCCGATGGGCACGGCGCCGTACAGCGCGTACAGCGCCCACCAGCCCGGGCGGTGGCGCGTGGCCTGCAGCGCGCGCCCCCACCACGTGTGCTGGCGCAACCACGCACGTCACTCTCCTTTATTTTATTTACGTACACACGCACTCACTCACACGCACGCACGCAAGCCGTTCCCACACACGCACATACACGCACACAATTGGCACCCCCAAAAAAAGTTTTATATTGTTCGAGACGTGTTAATTGAATGAACACACCATCATGCTTTATCTTGTTACCAGAGCGAGAAAATTGAAACACTTAACATTTTCATGAAACGATTTGCTGGTTTAGTACCTAATCTGCACTTGATACCTAACTGGTAACTCAAAGACTGAGAATTGCAGAGGCTTACATAATGGTAAGATTTCAAATATATGGGAGTTAATACAAATAGAAAAGATATTAATGAGTGTGTATGTATATGTATAACAATATACTTACAGAATCAGAAGTAAGTTTGGCGCGTTTTCTCGCGTAGGTTTGTTTCGCGTATTGCTCTGCCACTTCAAGGTCGTCTGTTATTAATACATTATCGAATAATAGTTGTGGCGACATCGACCATAACTCAAAACCTATAGCGTGCTGTAAAAAATATATATTTATTAATATACTGTAAGCACATATAATAAAACTTAAAGTTGGGTAGATATTATAAAATGCTGTAAAAATTAAGAATATATTAGTACAATATATACTACTTTCTAACGTTTCAGATATTTTGCTTTATAAAAAAAATCACAGTATATACGATATTTAAACGACCCTTTAGAATATTTTTGATAAAAAAAAAATGTCGATTTTTTTTAATGTGGTAGATATAGTGGAACTTTGTCGTCAATTGGCCATAATTAAATGTTGAAGTACAAAAAAAAAAATACTCTTCATATTCTAAGTATATGTATGTATATATATATATGTTAATTGACAATTAACCTGTATATTTTTTAAACATTTTTTAAAGTGTTATTCCACACTTAGGAAAGAAAAATACTTATTTAGAAAACATATAAAAATTTGAACGTAGCGGGACTCGAACTCGCGCCTTTTGGAAACCGACCACTGGTGCACTCCTGGCGGGTTCGAGTCCCGCTACGTTAAAATTTTTATACGTTTTCTAAATAAGTATTTAACATGGATAGGATTAAAGGCCGGTCGTAGCGCAGAGGCACAAAGTGTGACTGTAAACGCAACTGGTTATGGGTTCGATCCCCATTCGAAGAAATGAAATATTTATATAAATTTATATTTCCATTTCTTCGCTCTGGTGTCGAGGCTACGCGCGGCGTTGAGTTCTGCCACTGAACACGCAATGCCTCCAGAACTCGGCAGAAAGTGGGGAATGGAGTGTCTTAACACTAGGTTCCCTCTGCCTACCCTGCTGTGTGCAGGATACAGCGTGAAGCTGATTTAAAAAAAAATGGCCATAATTAGATGTTGAAGTACAAAAAACAATACGCTTCATATTTTAAGTATATGTATGTAATATATTAAAATACATAAAGGACGGTTAAAATAATATTGTTCTTAGATATTAAATACTTACAATGGGGGTCATTTTGAATGGTTGATCATCTTTGAAATAGTGTGGGTTGGGAATGCGTCTCGGACTCCATTTTCCTTTGTAATTTGGATTTGGTATTAGCGGAGCGCGCCATACTCCCTAAAAAAACAAATAACTTATATTATATTGTTATTAATAATTTTACAAAATAATAATTTTCAATATTTCTTGGGAATGAAATATTCGCGTCAGTCTATTTCAAAGATTTTATTGTCATATAAATAAAGATTCCTGTCTGAAGAAATAACTGTAATGAACTGGTGGGAAATTATAAGATGTTTAAAAGAATGTAACTCTTCTTATTTTGAATAAAATCGTTTGGTTTTAGCTTTATATACTAGTCCTTTTCTGCGGCTCAAATGCAAATAATTACACATTATGTATAATCCATGTGAAATTCCAAGTGCCGGAGGTGTCTCTGACAGCAAATACTGTTGGCTACATCGAACCGATTATCATCATGTAGTCTTTTCGAGGAATGGGCCTATCCAAAGCAAAAATTATTTTAGAATTCGAAGCCGTAACTTCGGAGACTAGCGAGCTCAACCTGTTAGGCTCAAACTGTTTAGCATTATTATATTATGTATAAAAAAAAATATTATAAAAAAAGTTTGAAGAACTTTATATAAGACTTGAAATAGTATGCTAAATGCTAATGAATTAGTAATGAAGTAATATTTTAAATTCATTAACACTAAATAAAACTTATAAATAATAAGTAACATCATACTGAATTATATAAATTTATTACTTTTTAATTCAATCATTTATCATTTGATACGTTCATAGAACACTACATATTCATTAAAAAAACCTATAAAAAAATACTTCAAATTAAAATTTTAACAGACATAGCAAAACATTTGAATGTTTAAGTAAATGGAGGAAAATATATATGTATATATATCTAACGATTTGTTCATTTATTGAAACTCAGATTTTAATATTGCGATATATAACAATGTCTTCAATTAAAACAAACATAATAATCAACCTACCTTATAATTAGGATTGGGTATAGTTGGTGCTTTCCAAACACCGCAGCCCGGTGCTGAACTACACTTGGGATTGTCCACCAACGGTGCTTCCCACTCACCATCCATATCTTCATCCCAGTCCTCTGGCTTTTTAGCTTCGGGATCTGAAGTAGACACATAAAATAGTGCTTAGACATAAAAAAAATATGTACTATATATTAATATAAGTTTTTAATTTATAAACAGTTTTATATAAAAGAACACTAAATGTTAAGGTAAGTTTGCCAAGGCAGGAGGGGAGGCAGGTCAGCGGACAAGCCAAACGTCCCAGCCGGGCGTGAGGAGGTGCAACACATGGAGGTCAAATAATGGCTCTCCGTGTGTTGCAGGCGAACATAAACCACTGCGCCAGGGCTCAGGACTTATTGGCCCAAAGCCTGGCGCAGTGGTCTGTTCAGGTGGCGGTTGTTGCGGAGCCTTACAGCGTTCCCGACAGAGACAACTGGGTCGCCGACAACACCGGGGTGGTAGCATTGATCACTCAGGTCGCTGCGGGCTCTCCGCCTTTCTCACGAGTAGAGAAAGGTGCGGGATGCGTCGCGGCACTTGTCGGCGACGTCGTTGTCGTCGGGGTCTACTTTTCCCCCAATCGAATTCTCGCGGAGTTCG
>DWQW01007005.1:0-15549 GCA_018249695.1 Heliconius erato demophoon | reverse complement strand
AGATTCAGTCCAAGACCAGGCAATAATAAATCATATATTGTTAACCGCATGCCAAATATTTGCCGTAATCTTTATTAAAATGAGATAAATCATTGTTTGAACTAAACAGCCAACTCTCAAAATAACTTCACAGAAGCTCTACAAATATCTGGGCTATTGAAACGACACGTAATGTACTCTTGCTTTTTAGGGTTCCGTTCCTTATAAGGAAAAATGTGCCTTTATAAGATAACTTTTTTTTCCGCCCATCTGTCTGTTTGTCTGTCTGTCCCGAGCCTTTATATCAGGAACGCTTGCAGTTATCGAGTTTAAATCATATACTCAGATTATTGGCCCCTTGATTTCCTGATAAAATCGTATTTCTATATTTAATAAAAAAAAGAAGAGGAAGGAGACACCGTTTTTATTGCAAAAAAACGCGTACTTCGAAACTATAAAAGGAATAAAAATTAATAGTGTATTGCCGGCTGACCTACAATTATAATATAAGAAAAAAAACTAAACTAAAAATAATAGCTTTAAAAGGGGTGCAAAATTTGGTATTAAAGCCACTTGTGTGAGGTATCAGAAAAGCTCCAGACCTAGAATTTCTGCACGGAGCCCTCGGTGGGCGAGTCCGACTCGCGCGTGTCTGGTCTTTTTTTACCAGAAATGGAACAAATTCGACGAAAAGACACGGGTAATTCAAATAAAAACCCACTCCCCACTCAGTCAAAAGTTCCGAAGTAACAAACACAAAAAAAAAACAGTCGAATTGAAAACCTCCTCCTTTTAC
Organism: Heliconius erato demophoon; assembly: GCA_018249695.1. Taxonomy (NCBI): domain Eukaryota; kingdom Metazoa; phylum Arthropoda; class Insecta; order Lepidoptera; family Nymphalidae; genus Heliconius; species Heliconius erato. The sequence continues at coordinate 14,774 of DWQW01007005.1, read as the reverse complement.
AGAAGTCACATCTATTTTCACATTCCACTCATTATGTGCGGACTGATCAACAAATATAAAGGATATCTATTTGCTAGTTTTCGTGTAAAGTCAATCACTTCTCCAAATAAAAAATTATAAGTGGAATAAAATCATTTGGACTACGGCTTTATATTTTTTTTTCTTTTTTTCTACTTACTGTGCTAATATTTATTCATTTTTATCTTCACGTGTTTTCCATATTTTTAAAAGCAAATATTTAAATAGCTTCTCGTTCTGAATTGTGGCCCCTGTGCTACGTTTCTAATAAAAATCGTTATCAATGCGAAACAGATTTTTGCACTAATTACTGGCTATACGCAAGATCGAGGACTGTAAACGTGACGGTTGTGGGTTTCCCATTCAGAGTAGTGGATTATCTAGTACCAAGACAAAGCGCGGAGTTGAGTTCCCCCACTTGATCAGTTGTTTTTTTCCTATACTCTATTCGTCCTATGAATAATTCGTTTGCTGTTACCCAAAACATTCTTAGGCTGACTACGCTTCTAAGCAATGAAAACGTGAAGGTAAAAATATAAAATATTTTAGTTTTGAATTAAAAACTTGTATGACATATGACTCATCGTTTATTACAGAAACTTATCACTGAAAATAGAGTTTAAGACTTGACAGTCCAAATATGGACATAGTTATCAGATATCAGTTATAACGTCAGCGAAAGTTAATACATATTAAAACAAATGTCGACTTATGATAATGTTGCAAGTATCTATACTAACTGTATATTTCGTTAGAATGTATATGAGCGTATTTCACAAAAAAATACCTTAGGAAAATTTGACTATCCCATAACTTTAAATGCTTTTATTTCTATTTTTTTATATAGATCATGTGGAAATGAGATTTTATATGCTTTAAGTAAATAAAAAAGAACAATAAAAAACGGTTAACTATATTTGTATTCAAAAGACAGTAAAATTCAAAGTAAAGATTTGCGATTGTCCCACAATGCTCTTACGGATTTCAAATTCGTCTCACTTGTAATATAATAGATTTTGAATATGTTTTAGTGTTTAAATATACACCTACTCAGATATTTTTTTAAGTGTTTTTTCAGTTTTTATAAATAAAAATAGATTTACAAGTAGATAATAGTATACATTTATAAGTAATTTAAAGTAATATGACTATTTAAGACTATTTTGAGGCCAGTCGTGGCGCAGGGGCACAAAATGTGGCTGTAAAACCGACTGGTTGTGGGTTCGATCCTCAGTCGAAGAGATGAAATATTGACTTAAATTTATATTTCCATTTCTTCGCTCTGGTGTCCAGGCAAAAGCGTGGCGTTGAGTCACTGCCACTCAACACGCAAGAAGCTTAGTAAAAGACTGTAGATGTCAATATTTGATATTTTGATATTTCAGCTTAATACCTAATACCGCGCTTAATACGCGACCTCGAAATAAATAGTCTTGACAGACGGACAACAATGTGATCCTATAAGGTTTATTTTGAAGTACGGAACCCTGAGAATGTTTTTACGTTTACATATCGTAGAGAAGTATGCTCATGATGCAGTGATTGTGCTATAAGCTAAAAATTATCGGTAGGTATATGACCCTTTACCCACCAATCTAAGTGATTTGCTTAATATAGTTACAATAAGGTCGTGAGTGAGGTTTCAGCTTCAGGATGAACCGTAAGTCGATGCAACGAATAGAAATTAGACGCGTTAAAAATTACAGGTATCTTACTATGCTAAACAGAGAGTGACCTGGATCCATGTAATACAAATTAATTCTTATCTTAAGCAAGTTTATATACAAATTGAATTTCGTAAGTATTAAGTATACCTTAGTCTTACATCTTACTAGTAATAACTAGTAACTAGGAAACTAATTATATATATTTAACTATAGTAGGTATGGTTATAGAAAGGGCAAGCTGGCTGCAAATTCTTCAAAAGCAAATTTCGTGTTTAGATAGTTAGCGTTCACTCACGACTCCAATAGTTACATAGTAACGTATATAGTGTTTACGTATTTATATTTATTTTTATATGTATATACTAGTGTAAATATGAACGGACCATTGTCTGTTTGTATGTAATTATTTGAGTTATATATGTATATTTATGATTTTGTTCTTCGTGGCTTAATGTGCCTAATATTCTTCTAAAATTGAACTTTTACATTTTCTTTTAAATTTAATATTGTAGTTGCGGTGCGCTGCCAGCAGGTGCAGGGGTGGGCTCGATTCCCACTCGAGGAAATGAAATATTTAATTGACGTCGTAAATATTTAATTGAACGTTGAATTGTGTCACTCAACGCGCAATGCTGTGGGGAATAGAATAATCATTATAGGAATAGTGTGTCTTAACACTAGATTCCCAGGTTCCCTTGGCCTAATCGGCTTTGAGTATTGAAACGTAAATAATAGTTTGAAAAAAAAGGTAGGGTGCCGTGGCTTTAATGGAAATATAAATTTTGACTCAACAAAGAATAAACAAATAAACAACGTGTGAGCTGTATCTGTCGCTATTTTAACAGATCCGGTATTTGGAACAGGAGGAATCTAGTAATATCGCGTACGTCACAAACCTTGAACTTCTGAACGGATACGTACTCTAATAATTGACACGACTGTAACATACATACCTTACATAGCACTGAATATGTGTTAAAATGTTTTTTTCTGAACTAAGCGCAGAGACCGGACTACCTCAATATTGTGAAGTCACTCTGTTCTCCATTTTTAAAACACTGTGTGAAAGATGGCAGTATTAAACTCCGCCAGCTAACCAGGCCGGTGCAACATACACATTTGTTAATGGCTGATTTGGGAATATAATTCACAACAATCGCAACTATAATAATAAATTCACAACAATTCCAAATGATCTGTAATGGCGTCATTTACTATTATTGTTAAATGTTTCAGTTTTCTTCTTGTCAATATTTAACTTTTTTACGAAGCAGTGTATTCAGGTGTTTGCTTTTTTTTTCTTTGCCTAAGTAGAGACATTTTTTCTGTTGCTATTGCTGTTAATATTAACTTTTACTAAATTTTCTGCAAAACTCGTTGACAGTCTTACACCGTAAAGTCAATTACGATAAAACTAACATTGAGCTGAACATTAATTGGCAATTCTTAGTAAGAAAGTAATTAAATGTTTAAATATTTCATATTTATTTAATTATATTTATTAGATTTTATTTATGTAACATTAAATACTAGATTTATAAATTTGACAGCTAAACGTAAAAATATTTAACATGTCCATTAACTGTGTTCTTTAATGATGTGTTATCCTATAATATAAGGAATTTGTTTTATTTACCTAATATTATGATATAATGAAACTCATTCACCAAACCCAAGATGGTCATTTGCTCTTGACTTGTAAATAAAAATGTAATAATTGTTAATTTTGAAATATTCTATGGTTTCCTTAAACATATAGTTATATAGTGATTAGATCAAATTAAATCTTATTTTTATTGAAAAGATGCCTAACGTAAAATAGAAATAAAATAGATAGGAAAATAATTATTTATATACGCAGAATACTTACTTTACTTTTTTTTTAAATATATTTATATTTGCAGTAGATTATCAAGCAAGAGATCAGTAATGTATAATATTTTGATGTCATACTAATTCTGTACACTCAACTCCAAGATCTGTTGTCGTAATGCAATGTTATCAAATAGCTTTAGATAACACTGCAAGGTATTTTAAGACAAAAAATAGTTTTATTTTCTCAAGACAAGCGATGTAGCGGGTATATATGACTGATGTGACCAAAAGTCCTGCTTTGAACAGGACTGTCCCGAAACATGTTACCGGGACGTACCAATGTCCCATTTTTAAGAATGAATGGATTTTTTTTGGTAATGGTAGGATTTTTTAGTCGAAATATTTTTTTCTGTGATTATCGCAGTACGCTATTTAAAAAAAGTAACTGAATAATGGAATATCTGAAAAATATAATATATTTTTCATTTTCATTTTATTATTTATTATAGTCTAAAAAAACGAAAGCCGCCCAAAAATGTCCCGTTTTTAGCCGAACGGAAAATGGTCACGTAACGTATGAGTATGACTAAAAAGAGAAAGATTTTCTTGACTAGCGACCCGCCCGTCCCGTCTTTGCCCGTTTGAATTATAAATATTATATACTTTGGTTTTCTAACAATAATATCATTTTAACTTTATATAATAAAAGTGCAACTGCAATTAAATTAATTAAGCCGTTTTTGAGATAATTTATAAATAACGTTGTTTTTTCCTATTACATTACTAAATGCCACTAATAACATTTTTGTCTTATATAAATATGTAAATCTTCCATGTACAGACACCGATCCGTTACGACTTTATTATAAGTATAAATATGTGAAATTAATAGGTACATGTACAAAATATTATACAGATATTATCACAAGTGTCTTATAAAATAAACTAAATTTTTGAATTGAATTTGGAAAGGTTGAAGTTTCAAAGTATATTAAATACTTTAAAACTTCATTTTTAATTACACACTGTCCTCGCGGGGTTGGATCAATGGCAAAATCTAGGTTTTGTCTTTTTTTTATTATCTCTACTCTATACATTTTGATTCCATTTAAAATCCAAGATTTTATTGTATACTGTTACAACATTTCAGTTAACTTTCCTCGACTACTATTTCCTGTCGAATCAATCCCCGTGCCTTATAGTTTGCGGTTTTTTTTTAATCCAACCGGAAAAGACACAGCGTCCACTAATCGTTGATCGGAAACAAAATCAAATCACAACCTCTTTAGTGGCATCTGTAAAGTGGATATTTAGAAATAATGCCATATATATATAATCTCTATATACAGGGTGGAAGAGGCAGCGCTCCTTTTATGGAAACAGCATATAGGGTAAAATATTTCAAACCTAAAGAAATTAATCAAGATGCATCAACAGTTTGAGCGTAGGATTTTTTTTTCATTTCACGATTTTTATCCATACCTGTATTTCATGTGACGCGATTACGTATAGATCCCAATAACATAAACACTTACTACTACAAAAATACTACTAAAGGTTAAACAACTTCGAACTTTATCGCCAATAACTAACGACTCGATTTCGGAATGAGTCGTGTGCGGCGGTGTTCCTTTGATAGGTTTATGTGTGCGCGCGTCGTCCTTACAAATGGCGTTTTATTTAAAAATGACAATTTTATTATTTATTTTGTTTGAAAAAATAACTTTTTCAATTTTGGAAATTTATTTTTTTCTGATTTATATTAGGCTTTTATAGAGTAGTTAAAACTGTGGTTTCATTTAAAATAGTGCTTACACTTCCATCCTGTATAATAAGACAGTAAAAATATTTTGTCTGTACATTTAGTAATTTTGACTGAAATGGATAGAGGGACACTTAAAAAACACAAAAATATATGTTTTTAAATTCTTGTCTGTCTGTCTGTCAATAAGTATGTCCGCATTTTTCTCTGAAATTACTGAACCGATTTACTTAAAAATTTCAACAATTGCTTTATTTTAACTTAACTTAACTACTATAGTTAGGTTCATCAAAATCGGTTCATTAAAAAAAAGTTATCGTCATTTGAATGAACTCAAAGCATTAGTTTGCCTGTGAATGTTATATAGCAATCGCGCTGGTAAGATTCTTGATTTTAATCAATTTAATCAAGAATCTTACCTTGTTTACAAATTTAATTCTTTAGAATGACATTCGAAACGTCTGGGTTATATAACTGTTGATAAAAATATATATTATATAATATAAAAAATAATAAAATATAATATACTATTATATAATATTTTATACAATAAAGTAAACAAAATTGAATTGTTAGTGGAGATTACCTTCATAAATCATAACAGTTAAGTTTAAGTCGTAATTCATTTAACATAGAGATAAAGAACGACTTGATCTTCGAAGAAATATCAAGTAAATACATAGATTTTTTGGTTTGTTCGTTCGTTTGAAATAAATCTTTATAAAAATGCCTATAAACATCCTTTCTACGTGTACTGTGTAATAACTAAATATTTACCAATTGTACATTTAGCTAATAACATATGTAACTAATTTAAAAACTGTACATGAGTTAATATGCAATCATTACAGTTATTTTACAAATTTAATAATTTTATTTTATGAATATCAAATATCAACATTGATCGTATTTTTTTAGTTCGAAACAATCAAAAATTCTTATAGAAATTACGATAATGTCGTAAAAAAATCATATTAGAAGTCATTATATAATAGTTGTCAATCAATTCTGCTTATTAAATCAATAATCATGTATTTTAAGCGGGCGAAGTCGTAAGCGGGCCGCTAGTGTAAATATTTGTAGGTAAATTATGCTAAAATTTGTATGAGTGACAGGCTAGCTTAGCTAGCTTCAAGTATTACGATGTTATATTATATAACACTGTGTTATAGTTGAAGTTAGTTTATTTGTTTACTTTCTTCCGTTTTGATGCGATACAACGTGTAGCTATAAAAAAGATTAAGCCTATTTAAACCTAAATTACGTTTTATTTAGTAATAAGCGCTTAGACGTAGTAATAGAGTCCAATTTTACCCTTTGGGTACGGAACCCTAATTAATTAAACACTCATTCCATTTTCGGGCCCTTTAAGAACATTGCGTGCTGAATGGGAACAAACACACACACAACACGTGATTCACTTGAAGCTAGATTGTCTACTTTCTTTTTGATATTTTTACCTTAACCCAGGTATATGCGATACAACGTGAAGCTTAAAAAAAAAAGTTTTAGCCTATGTGAACCTAAATTACGTATTATTTAGTAATAAACACAGAAGCCCTTGAACCTGGCACGGGAGAACCGAAATAGCGCTAACCGCAGCTGACTATCTGCCAAGTTTCGCTTTGTCTTTACACTCTATACAATTAACTGCCAAGCTACGTGTATATTTACTTCCTAAGTAGTTTAGCGTCGACAAGCTTCACATCTGTTTGAGGTTTCAAACAATTATTTATATTACTATCGCCATTTATATACAGTAAAATGGTAGGTAGGTGAGGCCGTCGTGCCGCAGGAGTACAAAGGTGTGATTGTAGTGTGACGGTTGTGAGTTCGATCCCCAATTTTCAAACGCCGCCGGAAAATATTAATAAATAATAGTCAAAAGAAAGAATGATTATTTATTAATATTCTCCGCGACGTTAGACGTTGAGTTCCGACGCTCAAAAAGCAATGCCTCGAAAAATTTGGCGGAAAGCGCGGAACGGAGTGAGTTAATACTAAGTTCCTTCTCTCGACCCTGCCATATGAGGTAAAAAAAGTATTATTAGTTTCTCCATCTCCATTTAACGCCACAAAATTCTCTTCGTCGGTGTCGCTATTTAGAGCTAAAACTGTATTTTGCTTTTAATAATATTTTGACGTTGATTCTATGATTCATAAAAAATAATCTTTAGGGAGTTTATTTATACATCATATATTTTGTATCTGTGTTTTCATGGTGCGAATTGTAACACTTTATTTTGAGTGCGTACCTGCATACATCACTACAACTTAAACAAACATATCATCCGCGCACTTCTAAATAAAACTAAACTATTTATACTAAAATATTGTGCGTTTTGCATTATATTTTTCCTATGCTTGTTTTATTTAGGTTTAATGGTTGAATTTATTATACACGCAGGTGTTGTGAGTTCATTCTACTTAGGTTTTTTACACGGATGATGAATCCCCCAAATCAATTGAAATAACAACTGCCTATTGCAATGCATATTTTAAAGCTTTTTGAAAAGTTTTTTGCAAAGTTGGATCCGTTACTTACTATTAAAAAAATGTTTTTTTCGACATTTACACTAAGGTTTCTCCCCTTGGTCACCTAGCGTCGCTGGCTCAGTTTGTTGAAATGAAAAAAAAATTGGACAATAATGATGTAATATTTTGTATTAGTATATCAATGATCTGTCATCATTGATATACTAATACAAAATATTGCTTTCTCATATATAATATTTTAAATTTCACATGCTCTTTTTTTCAAATCAAACAAAACGTTTATATATATAACAAAAAACCCGCGACGTTTGTGTGTTTTAATACAATTAGGAAAAATGAATTATTTAATGTTTTTTATTTCCTAGCTCTGGTAGCAAGACAAAACGCGGCGTTAAGCTCTACCACTTTACACGCTGCTATGTCTCGAAAATTGGGAGAGATATGGGAAACGAACTTAACATCAGGCTTCTTCTCTCTTCTCTGCTCTAATACCAATTAGTTTCTTGTTTTTAAGTTCTCTATCTCGCATATTTGAGATACAGAGGACAATTAAAAAGTAAATTGTTAGGTTTTATTTTTATTGCTCTATTTTACGACCACTGGCTATAACGACATAAAATGTTAGTGTTATATAGATTGTAAACTTTACGTACAGTGGAGGCAAAAATTAATGCTCATTTTGATGGGAAAGCCTACACCGGTTTTGCCAGTTCCAGGTACTATTTCGAGATCTTTTCGAGGCCCACACATCGATACCATAACCTGGTGTACATATTGAAGAGTTCCTTCCTTATTTACTTTACATACAACTAGCGACCCACTTGCGACTCTGCCCGCATACCATCTGAAATACGCGTTATATACACGGTAGTGCGTCATTGTCACTTATTTATAAGAGATAGATGATATATGGTGTCGAGGACTTTTATAAAATTTAATATTTTTGTCATACAACGTACTGACATATAGTTAACTATGTGTGCAGCGCACGCGCTTAAAACAATTTTAAAGCAATTCGATGGCGTTTCTTGTTATTTCTTTATTTAAGGCTAACTAAGCTTACATCGTAATGTTATTTAGTCTATACCACTTCTGAAGAATGGAGCTTTCAAACAAAATAACTCAAAAGTAAGTAAATCGGACCAATAGATCCAGAAATAAAAAAATAAAAAATTAAATCAGCTTCACGCTGCACACAGCAGGGTAGGCAGAAGGAACCTAGTGTTAAGACACTCCGTTCTCCACTTTCTGGAGTTCTGGAGGCATTGCGTGTTGAGTGGCGGAACTCTACGCCGCGCTTCGCCTCGACACCAGAGCGTTTCGTTACGAGAAAAATATAAATGTAAGTAAATATTTTAACTCTTCGAGTGGGGATCGAACCCAAACCAGTCGATTTTACAGTCACAGACTCTGTATCACTGCGTCACGACTAGCCTCAAAATCCAGAAATTTTAGCGTTTAAACAAACAAACAATCTCTCCCGCTTTATTATATTAGTATAGATGTACGTGCATATAGATACGTCCTAAACATGTTTTATATTTAGGCTTCCTGCTAATAAGTTTAAACAAAAAGTTATTTAGTTTTAAAAATTATTAAATTAAAGTTTCTAAAAAATTAAGCCGTTAATGTCTTGTTGTTTTCATACAATATTTACACGAACATTTTTTATAGATAAAAATATGATAAAAGTCAACATCGGATCAAAAGATTGAGCATATGATATAGAAAAGAAATAATTGAATCATCATAACTTTTATAAATTGTTCTTATAAATTTTATCATTTTTGTTTATCATATATACAAAAATAATGTAATTTATATAGATATAATAATAAAAAAAATATTATATTTGAAACCAATAGTGATGCAGGGGCACAAGCGTGCGACGAGAGATTGTGGATTCGATACCCACTCGAGAGTATGAAATATTTAATATTTTAATTTTCTCGCTCTGGTAATGACGCAAAACGTAGCGATGATTTCTCCCACTCAACATTCAACGCTCTCAGAATTCGAATATCAGGGATATATGGAACATAGTGGCATAGCCCTCCGTTCTCCACGTCCCGTGAAAGTTACGAGACATTACGTGTTGAGTGGCTTAATTCAATGCCGCGCTTTGTCTTCATTTCAGAAATAATTGATTAACTCTATTTAATGGAGATTAATAATAATTTACATGTCTGGGTGAAACCTCCACTGGGTGAAATCCAAAACGAAGTAATAATTTATGTAAAATATTTTACAGTCCACAGTAATAAGAGATTTGTGAGTCATACAATTACATACATATTTAGCACTTGTCCTTTTTTCATGTTATAGTAGGCTTATTAAAAAAAGTGACTTAAGAATGTATATGTGTATTTTAAAACAATACGTTCTTAGAAGTCTGTAAATTTGTCCATCTATACTTAATTTTATAATGTTGATATGTGTTTGGTTGAACGCACTGATCTTACGAACTAATGGTTCGAATTAAAAACCTCTTTTTGTGTTGGTTAGTCCGATTCTTGAGCTATTTATGGCTTGACGATGCGGCCAAAAACGGCTGAGTAACAATGAAAAATGTTGGAAAAAGACGCAGATAAAAGTTACTGTTCACATGTACAATAATCGAGTAGTTTAATATCCTTTATAATTTAGTATTACGACGTTCTGACCAGCATATCTACAATACTAGTACATTAAGGTATTTAAGACGGCGACATTAGCTTCCGCGTTGCAACATAATGTTACACTAGTGGAAAGGAGTTGAGGAAACGTAGTTTCTTATTAACACTTCTACCTTTCTACTTTCGTGAAGATATTGTGTATTGTTTTGGTTGTTTTATTTTATTGCAAATGAGACGGATTAAATAGTAATTATATAATTTGAAATTCATTTGTAAGCACCGTTGGTCAATTTTGAGATGTCGGTCTAAACAGTAGATGTGGTCCAATTCTAAAAATTCTATGATATAAACCGTAACGGTTGGCGTAATCGGTTACATGAGAGAAGTGTAAAACGAAGAAATGTATAGACTGATTTCTATGTGAGAGTATGCACAAAACTAAAATCAGTCAATTAAATTACATGCTCAAATCTTTACTCAAAAACAATATTTAGACGTAGTTAGGAAATTTTAATTTTCAAACATAGGACTGTAAAACCGTTTGTTTAGCGAGATCCTGATAATGTCCGGCTCAATGGCATTTTTTCAGGTCATTTAGCTTTTATTAAACAAAATATCTTAGTCCATTGTGGTCGCGCGTCACGCGCTACGCGACCTTCACTCAATAATACGTGACAATTTATATTGAACGGAAACTTTCTGTTGATCGAAATATTTATTGGAGTTAATTGGTGTGTGGAAAGATACTATCTCAATTTCCTTTTTTCGTTCTTCTCAGTTTTGTAAAGCTAAAACAGAGTAATACCTAGTGTCTATACACTCCGTTCTCCGTCCTCTACCCTATTAAAAATCCAATCCTATCCTATCATATATCTATCCAATCTTGATTGATGTAGAAGATAGATTATTAATATTGGGAGTATATATACGATTTCGAATGCGATAGAGGGTAGAGCGCGCAAGCGTAAGAGCTCGTCAAAACTTATGGTTATCTCTCTTCTTAATTTATGTCATGTGATTTATAAGTTATTAGTGACTAGAGTAACTGTTGGATATCGAATTAATTTGCATGCTTTTGAACCACCAAACCTTTTATCTTTTTAATGAAACTCCAATTAATTAAAAAATTATATTATAAAGTCTAAATTTTATTATTCTTTCTTTCTTTTATCTCGTTTTGGATGGATTTTGGCCGACTTCGAGACATTGCATGTTGAGTAGCTGAAACTCAAAGCTGGGATCTGACTATATAACCATCGCGTTATTTGATTGCCTACTTTGCTACTGTAAGGGATGCCTGATAATAAATAAAATAGATGAGTTGTTGTAATGAGATTCCAGTTTTTTGTTTTCCCGTGATATTTATATATATTAAATGATACTGTTTAATCGGTAAAACCAGCTAAAGAATAAAAGAAAAATATGATATGTGCTTAAAATTGGCCACTCTATAACGGGATAAAGAGTGGCGTATTTGTTTATTCTACCGTTCATTGATGCTCAGATAAGGTTGATATTAATTCTCTATTCTTTCAAACAATGGTAGTCGTTAAAATTATTCATAAATAAACCTTTGTCATCGTATAGGAATACTATAACTTACTATACGACCGCATGTGTGGTCGTTATTAAAGTATCAAATGACACTTAAATATTAATTAGAATGAACAATGATCTAATTGCTTTTGTTTTATTTATTCTATGCTGGCTTAATTTTTAATTTTTTTTTGCTTAAATTGTCGTAGTGGTAGTCGTGGTTGTGTCGGCCTCTGATATTATTTTCATATGATATATATATGTGCTGTTAACTTTATTAGCCTATAGAAGCCAATTAAGTTTACAGCACACATATAAAATATAAAAATAATATCACAGCGTTAGCGCCACCTGGTTTTGAGGAAGGCCGTGCTAGAAGAGCTAATTTCGTACTTCGTACATCGTGGAGAGCTTTCGCTCGGGTCGAGCTCAGTCTACCGGGTAAAGTTTTGGACATGCTATCGAAAATCAGAGAGCACTCCCGCGAAAATTGGCCTGACATAAGTCGTGTACAGGCGGATTTTGTTTCTAGGGGCATTTGAGATTTGACACAGACCAGCGGGTAGAGGCGACTGCATACGTATGTTTCTTTTTGGTGCACATTTGCCATATGGTCTAGGAAATTAAGATTTTTGTCTAGACTGACGCCAAGATCAGGTTTCTGTTTTATATAATACAAGCTTTTACATGCGACATCGCGCGCGTGGTGAACGCAATCTTAAGTGCCCATGCCCATGTACATAGCTCTCACTACAGGCACAGTTAACATGCATGTTTAACGTTTTCCGATATACGTCACAAACTCAAATACCAGCCGCAGCAACTGGATATGTGGCACTCCACTACTGTTCTGATTCGTAGGAACTTCCTTCCACACACCACTCAAAAGTGGACTGACTTGGGTACCTTTAAAAAGATCTTCTATCTCCACCTCAAAGGTCGGCAACGCATCTGTACCTCCTATACGAGGTCGTGAGCGGCGGTGATCACTTACCATCAGGCGACCCGTACGCTCCTTTGCCTTGCCTTTTCTCATAAAAACATTTTGTATCGGGCAAGTATATTAGGCTACATAAGATCTCTAACTTTAAGTTTGTAACTAGATCTCATAGCTCTTTTTTTTAGAATAAATATTGAAGTTATACCTTCGGCACTGCCCCGTAATAGTAGAGAGTTCAATTCGAATTGAAATTCTTAGAAACTACTGGTTTGTGTTCAAAAAATATTTTTGAGTTGGAACTCAAAAAAAATTTTAGTCTATCTATTTCTTAAAAAGACACTTTATTATAATCATGTCAAAAAGTACTTGAACTTCTAATATCGTTCATATTTTTTTGTTTATCTCATAATATGGATAACGTTAGCAAGATCGCGAAACATAGGTAAATTGATAGGATTGATTGATATTGATTTAATTAGGTAATATATATATACACACATATATATATATATATATATATATATATATATATTTAGGTTATTTTACTGTTTTTATACCAAATAAAGTTTAATGATAATATTAACTGTAAATCGTAAAGACGTCAAATCTGATAAAAAAAGCGAAAAACAACTCCATACTTTACTTTCTATGGTGAAGTTACTTGTGCTCAACTGTTACCACTCTCGAAACGCAATAGCAGGAGAACTGCACTGAGCTGAACTTTTACTTTTTGCTGTAGTAACAAGTTATAAGTAGCATCAGTAACTAATGTAAAGTTTCTAAAGTTTCTAAGCAATAAGCAGAGACTCGTTTGGCTAAGACTTACTTGCAATTCTTATACTATCAATTCCGCAATGCAGCTGTGATATAATTCATAGATTAAACATGTAATAAGTATGCACTTATGAGCGAAATTAACACGTTGGTCGTGTTATACAAGTTTATTAATATCTTTTCTATTGCGGTTTTTAACGCTGCTGTTTATCTGACCCCTAAAACATTCAAACGAATCTACTGGATTTAAAAAAATAAATTTTAATGTAGATATAAAAAAAACAAGTGTTCGGGAGCGTTTTGCAAATTCTAACGGAAATGGGATTTTTTTCCATTTTATGTCCGCCCTATGCTGGCGTGGTTGCGGACGACGACTTGTCAAGTGAATTTTCTGCATATAACAGAGTAGGCAGATGAAATCTGGGAACCTAGTGTGGTGTAGTAAACACTTCCGCTTCCAACGTTCCACCCAATTTTCGAGACTTAGCAATTTGAGAGGTGGAACTCTTAAAGTCGCGCTTTTGTCTAGGCACCAGAGCGAAGAAATAAAAATATTAATAAATAATCATTCATTCTACCGAGTGGAAATCGAATCCACAACCGTCGCGTTACTGTCACACTTGTGCCCCTGCGCCACAACGGCGTCAATATTTTAAAACAACTATAAAAAAATCATCGATTTGACCTCTAAGCCATATGTCCGTATTGCTATGTCGAAATTAGTGGCGGAACTCAACGCCGCGCTTTGCTACGACACCAGAGCGAAGAAATGAAAACATAAATTTAAATAAGTATTTCATTTTCTCGAGTAGGGAACGAGCCCACAATCAGTTGGTTTACAGTCTCTTGTGCCCCTGCGACTACGACTGGCCTATAATAAAGAGGAAAATTAAGGACACGTCGCCAGCTATGGACATCAATTGAAAGAGCTCGATACATACAAAACATTATGAAAAAAAACATCTAGAGACTTTTGAATAAAAACTTGTTTTTCCCGACTGCTAAGGAAGGGTTATGTTTTTCACGCGTATCTTGTATGTATGTAATATTCTTTATTACCTCATATCTTCAGAACCGCTGAACGGATTTACACAATTGAGGTATCGTTAGATTTGTATTAACAGCCCAAGTGTTCTTAAATGAGTGACGTT